>JAKSZT010008315.1:4634641-4652447 GCA_026826555.1 Tolypeutes matacus | reverse complement strand
GCTCAGGTGAACTTCCTCCCATGCATCCCCCATTCCTGTCACACCACAACAATGATCCTCCCCCACCCCTGTTGTAACCCTACTATGATCCAAAGCTTCTTCCAAGATGAAGCCATTACAATAGCTGAATACAATTAATAGGAAAATGAAATAAAAATGATAAGTTTAAATGTAAGAGATAAAATACATAAAAATTAAAAAAAAACTAAAAATAAAAAAAATTAAAAGATTGGGATATTAAAAAATTGAAAAAATATATTTAAATTTTTTTTTTACCTTTTTCCTTTCATCACTGCAATATCTGATATCCAGTCTGTACCATGGCACTTTCCCCTCTCATTCCCCAGTGTCTCACTATTTTTCATTTTGTGTTCAAAGAAATTTTAGGTCTCATCAAAGTCCCACACAGAATACAGGAGACTCTCATTTAGCCAACATCCTCCTGCCACCCATATTAATACTTTTTATATGTGGATGGTTGCATTATTATAACTGATATACAAATATTGAAACATAGCTACTAAACATAGTCAATGGATTACAATATGGTTTACATTTTAGACCATACAGTTTTGTAAATTTTGATGATATTTATAATGTCCTGTGTCCATCACTGTATGGTAATGAACATTTCCACCGACTACTAAATACCTCCTGTTTGATCTATTCTATTCCTCCCACCCCATTCCCAAGGGCCCAATATGCCTCACTGGTTTGACTCATTGGATGACAAGATTCATAGTTACATGCAACCAGATGTCTCCACACACTGGTTTGTCCTCCCCTATTAGGAACCACCCTTGCTCTTGAGAGACTCCCACCTATTTCTGAACATATCGGTCCTCCCAAAGATGGGAGTCCAACTCCTTCCCACTCATTATGTGGTTCTCCACCAACTGATACAGCACATTATAACAGAATGAATAGTCACACACTCCCTAGAAGCCTTCTCCAGGTGCACCCTGACACAAATTCCCCCCTCCCCAATCAACACCCTGAACCAGTGGCCCTTCCTTGTCATATTACCATAAAAGCATGCCCACCTCTGTACTTTCAACTTCATACCCACTAATCCCATGTGTTCACCTGTTCCCTATCCCAACTATACCCCCAGAATCCTGGATCTTCTAACCCACCCATCACAATCTACCAATCTGTCAACGCTGCACCACCCAACTCAATAATTCCACTAACCTCCAGTCCTATTCCTTCAATACACAACTACACTCTGTCACTTTACCATTGATTGCATCCGTATGGGTGATTGCTCACAACCTTAACTTCTCTTTCTATTTCTTGTAAAACTATCTTACAGACAATAGCTATCTGAGACTGCTCAATTTCCTTAATTCATATCAGTAAGTTCATGTACTGTTCATCCTTCAATGCCTGGCTTGCTTCACTCAACATAAGTTCTTCAAGATTCATCCATGTTATCCCCTGTGTTAGCACTTTATTCCTTCTTAGAGGTGAGTAATATTCCATTGTATGTATGTACCATATGTTGTATATCCATTCATCTGTTCATGAGCACCTGGGTTGATTCCAACTTTTGGCAATAGTGAACAATACCTATATGAACATTGGTGTGCATATATCTGTTTGTGTCTTTGCTTTCAATTCTTCAGGGTATATACCCAGCAGTTGAATTGCTGGATGATATCGAAGTTCTGTAGTTATTTTTTTGAGGAACCACCAAACTGTCCTCCATAGTGGTTGGACCATTCTAGAATCCCACCAGCCATAGATGAGGGTTCCCATTCAACCACATACTCTCCGACACTTATGGTCTGCTATTTTTTTAGTAGCCACCCTTCTAATGGGTGTAAGATGGTATCTCATTTTAGTTTTGATTTGCATTTCCTTAATAGCTACCAATGTCGAGCATCTAACACGATGTATTTCTTCCTTGGAGAAGTGTCATTAGAGGTCACTTGCCCATTTTTTAAATAGGTTGTTAGTCTTTTTATTTTTGAGGTGTAGGATGTATTTATATATGCAGGATATTAGGCTCCTATCAGATATATGGTTGCCAAATATTTTCTCCCATTGGGTAGGGTGCCTTTTTACTTTCTCGATAATGTTCTTTAAGGTGCAGAAGTTCTTAACTTTAAGGAGATCCCATTTATCTATTTTTTCTTTTGCTGCTCATGTTTTGGGTGTGAAGTTCATGAAACCATTACCTATTACAAGGTCCTGTAGATGCTTCCTACATTACCTTCCAAGGACTTTATGGGTTTGGCTCTTATGTTTAGATCTTTGAACCATCTTGAGTTGATTTTTGTATAAGGTGTGAGATGGTGTTCCTCTCACATTCTTTTGGATATGGATATCCAGATCTCCAGGCACCATTTGTTGAAGATGCCATTCTCTCCCAACTGAGTGGGTTTGGTGGCCTTGTCAAATATCAGATGACTTGTATGGGCAAGGATCTATATTGGAACACTCATTTGGTTCCATTGTTCAGTATGTCTATTCCTGAGTCAATACCATGCAGTTTTGACCACTGTAGTTTGGAGTATGTTTTAAATCAGGTAGTGTGATACCACCAACTTCATTTTTCTTTTTCAATAAGTCTTTGGTGATTTGGAGCCTCTTACCCACCGAATAAATTTTGTAGCTAGTTTTTCCAAAATAGTAAATAATGCTGTGTTGATTTTTTTTGAGATTGTATTAAATCTGTAGATTAGTTTGGATTGGATAGATATCTTGATGATGTTTAGTCTTGCTATCCATAAACAGGGAATATTCTTCCATTTATTTAAGTATTATTTCATTTCCTTCAACAGCATTCTGTAGTTTTCTGTATATAAGTCCTTTACATCTTTAGTTAAATTTATTCCTAGGTATTTGATTCTTTTAGTTACTATTGTAAATGATATTTTTAAAATTTCCTCCTCAGATTGCTTATTGGGGTGCAGAAATGCTACTAATTTTTGAGCATTGATCTTATAGCCTGCAACATTACTGAACTCCTTTATAAGTTCTAGAAGCTTTGTTGTAGATTTCTCAGGTCTTTCTATGTATAGGATCATGCCGTCAGCAAATAATGAAATTTTTAGTTCTTCTTTTCCAATCTGGATGCCTTTTTTATATACTTTTCTTGCCTCAGTGCTTGAGCAAGTACTTCTAAGACAATGTTAAATAGGGGTGTTGATAGTGGGTCTCTTTGTCTTGTTCCAGATCTCAGAGGAAAGGCTTTTAGGATTTCATCATTGAAGGATGATGTTGGCTTTTGGTTTTTCAAATATGCCCTTTATCATGTTCAGAAAATTTCCTTCTATTCCTATGTTTTGCAGTGTTTTTATGAGGAAAGAGTGCTGCATTTTGTCGAATGCTTTTTCTGCATCTATAAAGATGATGATTGATTTTCTTATATTGGACCATCCTTGCATACCTGGGATGAAACCCATTTGGCCATGGTGTATAATCCTTTTGATATGTTGTTGAATGTGATTAGCAAGTATTTTGTTGAGGATTTTAGCATCTAGGTTCATTAGAGAAATTGGTCTGTAATTTTCCTTTCTTGTGGTATCTTTGTTTGGTTTTGGTATTAGGGTAATATTGGCATCGTAGAATGAATTAGACAATATTCTTTCTACTTCTATTTTTTAGAAGAGCTTAAGCAGAATTGGTGTTAAATCTTTCTGGAATGTTTGGTAGAATTCAGCTGTGAAGCCATCTGGTCCTAAGCTATTCTTAGATGGGAGTTTTTTTTGATGACTGAGCCTAACTCTTTACTTGTAATTGGACTGTTGAGTTCATCAATTTCTTTTTTCATCAATGTAGGCTATTTCTGAGTTTTTAGAAACTTGTCCATTTCCTCTAAATTATCATTCTTGTTGGCATATAATTTTTCAAAGTATCCTCTTAGGATACTCTTTATTTCTGTGGGGTCAGTAGTGATATCCCCTTGCTCATTCCTTATTTTGTGTATTTGCATCTGCTCTCTCTTTTTCTTTGTTAGTCTGGCACAGGGTTTGTCAAATTTATTGATCTTATCAAAGAATGAGCTTTTGGTATTTTTTATTTTTTTGTAGTGCTTTCTTATTCTCTATTTCATTTAGTTCTGCTCTAATCTTTGTTATTTCCTTCTTTCTACTCCCTTTAGGTTTAGTTTGTTGTTATTTTTCCAATTCCTCCAAGTGTGCAGTTAGGTCTTCAATTTTAGCTCTTTCTTCTTTTTTAATATATGAATTTATGGCTATGAACTTCCCTCTCAGGACAGCTTTCACAGAATCCCATAGGTTTTGATATGTTCTGTTGTCATTTTCATTAGTTTCATGGTAGTTACTGATTTCTTTTGAGATTTCCTCCTTGACCCACAGTTTGTCTAAGAGTGTGTTGTTTAACTTCCATATCTTTGAGCCTAACCTGTTTCTCTGGCCCTTAGTGATTTCCAATTTCATTCCATTGTGGTCGGTGAAATTACTTTGTATAATCTCAATCTTTCCGAATTCATTTAGAGTTGTTCTGTGGCCTAGCATGTGGTCTATCTTGGAATATGATCCATGTGCACTCGAGAAAAATGTAAATCTTGCTGTATTTGGGTGTAGTGTTCTGTGTATATCTATTAAGTCCAGGTCCTCTAATGTAACATTCAGAGCATTTGTTTCTTTATTGATTCTCTGTCTAGATTTTCTGTCTAATGATGATAATGGTGTATTCAAGTCCCTTGTTATAATTGAGAGGCATTTATTTCTCCACTTAGCATTTCCAGAGTTTGCCTCCTGTATTTTGAGGCACCCCAATTAGGTGCATAAATGTTTATGATTGTTCTCACTTCTTCAGAGATTACCCCTTTTACTAATATATAATGTCCATCTTTGTCTCTTACAATAGTTTTGCATTTAAAGTCTATTTTGTCTGATATTAGAATAGCTACTCCTGCCCTTTTTTTGGCTATTGTTAGCTTGAAAATTTGTTTTCCAACCATTCACTTTCAGCCTCCTTGAATCCCTGGGTTGAAGTTGGGTTTCTTGTAGACAGCATATAGATGGTTCATATTTCCTTATCCTTTCTGCCAATCTGTGTCTCTTGAATGGTGAATTTATACCATTAACTTTCAGTGTTATTACTCACAACAAATTTCTTACTTCAGCAATATTTTCTTTGGGTTAATATATGTTAAATGTTGTTTTGTCTCTGTTTTTGTCTTTTTAGTTTTTTTTAAACTCTCCTCCAACTCTCTCTCCTCTGTTTTTTCCTTTCAACTTGTAGAACTTCCTTTAGTATTTCTTGAAGTACAGGTTGCTTATTGACATACTCTCTTAATTTCTGTTTAACTGTGAATATTTTGAACTCTCCATCATTTTTAAATTCCAGTTTTGCTGGATAGAGAATTTGTGGCTGGAAGTTTTTTCTTTTAGTATTTGGACTATGTCATACCACTGTGTTCTTGCTTCCATGGTTTCAGTTGAGAAATCAGCACTTAATCTTATTGTACATCCCTTGTATATGATGGTTCTCTTATCTCTTGCTGCCTTGAGTATTTTCTCTTTGTCTTGAGCATTGGACATTTTGACAAGTATATGTCTTGGAGTTAGTCTGTTGGGATTTATACTATTTGGGGTGCTCTGTGCTTCCTGGATCTGCACATCTTTCTCTCTCAATAGGGTTGGGAAGTTTTCAGCCATTATTTCCTTCAACAATCCTTCTGCTCCCTTTCTCTTTTTTTCTCTTTCTGGTATGCCCATAATGCGTATGTTTGTGCGTTTTGTGTTGTCAGTTAATTCCCTGAGTCCCTGCTGGATTTTTTCTATCTTTTTGTCTATCTGTTCTACTATCTGTTTGATTTCAGATGTATTGTCTTCCACATCACTAATTCTTTCTTCCTCCTGATCAAATCTGCAGTCATGTGATTCCAGCATCTTTTTGATATCTTGGTGATGGGTGCAAAGTGGGTTCATTACACTATCATCTTTGCTTTTAGGAAATTTGAAAATTTCCTTTTTGATATCTTGGATTGTGCCATTCATCACCATCATATCCGTTATCTTTTTGCACATGTATACGATTTCTTCAGTATACTCTCCCCATATTTTCTTAATATCCTTAATCTCTTTCTTCACTTCATTAAATTGGTCTATGATATTTGTTTGGAAAGCTTCAATTTGTTGTTCAATGTTCTGCATCTCTTCCTGGTTTTTAGTTTGTTCATTGGAGTGGTCAATGTCTCCTGTTTCTCAGTGTGGTTTGTAATTTTTTGTTGCCCTCTAGTCATCATTTTATCTTGATAGGTTTATTCAAATGATTAGCTTCTCTCTCTGCTCTAGAGTTTTATTTAGCTGGTGGTTCTGTGTTTGTGTTAAGTTTTCCCTTTGACACTTTTTCTTATTTTATTTCCTTGCTTCTTTCTATGTTACCTTGAAGGCAAAAGATTAGGGCCAGAGGAAACGAAATATGTGAGAAAGGAAGAAGGATAATAGTAATATTGATAAAAGTTAGAAAAGGGGCCTAATAAGACTTAGTGAAATGAATATTTAACTCATGTAGGCAGTGTAGAGTAATAGAAAAAAAAGTGGAGTACCTACAATGGACTGGGAAACCAAATAGAGGAATATATATATATAAGGATTTAGAAGGCTAGAATGATGAGGAGGGAGAGGAAGAGTAAAGACAGGGCTGAAAGGAAAAAGTTAATATTAATTAAAAAAGAATGAAACAGAATAGATAGAATAGAAATTGATACCCTTAAGTTGTGGGATAATGAAGAAACATGGTATGTAAGAACTACAGCAGAAAGCAGAAGGCAGAAAGATGAAGGAAGGGGAATAGATAGCTTGGGAGGCAAAATCAATATATACAGAGAATAGGAAATCACTGAAGAAGAAGCACACCAAAGAAGAGACAAGCTAGCAGGACCTAATTAAAAAAAAAAAAAAAAAAAAGGAAAAAGAAGGGGGGGGGGGAATGAAAAAGAAAAGAAAAGCAAGAGACAACAAATAATCATAGAAAAACCAAACAACCACACAAGCAAGCAGTCAAACAAAGCTAAGGAGGAACAGTGTTCCTTCTAGGGTCCTTTTGGAACTTCTCAGCCTGCTTGTGTTTATCAATCAATTTCCCTGCAGGGTTCTATCTGCAGATTTTGAGACAGATTATAGCTATTAAACTAAATTAAAAAGAAGAATTCATTTTTTAAAGTGACTGTCTTCTTTATTTATTTATTTATTTGTTTGTTTTTTGGCAAAATAAAGGACCCAAAAGGAGTCCTTTTCTAGACCACCCCCTTCACTGAGGGCATCCTAAATAAGCTCGTGGAAACTAGTCAAGCACTGCCCACTTCCCAGCCTCCCCAGGGGAGCTGAAGCTCTTATGCTTGTCAGTGCAGAGTGATAAAATTGGCTGACTCCATCCCCTTTGGAGCCAAGCTTCAGTGTCACCGGGCTGCTGGGTAAATCAGGCTTCCTAGTAGACTCACCTCTCCCCTCAGCCTGACGCTGCTTCAAGCTGGCTTATCTGCTCCCCAAAGCTATGAGGGGGTTCAGGCTGCCAAATTCACAGAAGCTAAACCCCTCTCCACCTTCTGTCAGAACTCTCCCACTCTCGGAGAATCCTCCCTCACACAGGGAGTGGGAGTTGTGGGTGCGGAAGTTGCGGCTCAAACCAGCCTTTATCCCTGAGGGTGGGGCTTAGCCATCTATGTTAACCACCACAGGCAGGCTTAAACTTCTCGAATCTCTACCGATCAGTCCACGCCATCGATCAGTCCATGCCTTTAAATAATAAATAGAATTATTCAAAAGGCCAGAATGATGGGGAGAGAGAAAAAGAATTTTTAAAAAGGGCTGAAAGGAAATAGTTCATTAAAAAAAAGAAAACAGAATTGATAAGATATAAATCAACTCCCATGAAGTTGAGGACTAATGATAAAAGGTGAAATATAAGAACCACAACAGAAAGCAAAAGGTAGAAAGATGAAGGAAGATAAAGAGATAGCATTGGTAGAAAAAATCAATATAGACAGAGAATGGGAAATCAAGGAAGAAGAAGCACAGCAAAAAGGAAAGAAGCTAGCTGCACCTTATTTTTTAAAAAGGGGAGGTGAGGAAAGAGAAAAGAAAAGCAAGAAACAAACAAAGAAAAAGAAAACAAACACGCAAGCAAGCAGTCAAATAAACTAAGGAAAAACAGCTCTCCTTCTTGGGCCCTTGTGGAGCCTCTCAGCCTGTCTGTGTTCATCAATCAATTACCCTGAAGGTTTCTATCTGCAGATTTTGAGGCAGATATTAGTGATTAAACTAAGTTAATTTTTTAAGTAACTTTTTTTTTTGGAGAAATTAAGGACCCCAAAGAAGGCCTCTTTTAGACAACTGCTTCCACCGAGGGGACCCTAAATAGGCTCATGGAAACTTATCAAATAATTCCCACTTTCTGTCCCCCCCCCCCCCAGTGAAGCTGAAACTCTGAAACTTCTCAGTGTGGAACTATAAAATTGGCAGACTCTGCCTCCTCCTGAGCCAAGCCTCTGTATCCCAGGGTGGTTAGGAAACTAAGGCTTCCTCAGCAAATTCGCCTCCCCCCTCAACCTCAAGACACTTCAACCAGCTGGTTTGCCCCCACAAAGCTGCAAGGGGGTCCAGGCAGCCAAATCCACAGAAAGGAAAGCCCTCCCTACCCTCTGCCAGAACCCTCCCACTCTCAGAGAATGCTCACTCTCACCGGGTTGCTGGTGGGAGTTGGGGCTTGCCCTCACCCTTTGCCCTGACTGTGAGGCTTAGCCATCTGTGTCCACAATTTTCTGCTGGGGAAAAATTCGCTATTTTATCTTGAGCAATCCACCTCGCTGTCTAGCTCCCTCCAGATTGATGTCCCTAAGGTTCTTGCTCCATGGGCTCCCAGAACAGAAATCTCAGGCAGGACCCTGTCCCAAATCAGCCATCCTCTGTGAGAGAGATGGTGAGTGCCCACCTAAACTGATGTCATATTCTCTCCATTTTTCCAGCGTGTCTTTAAATTAAATTTTAGGACTATTCAAAATTATGTTTTACCACTTTCCCATAATTTCAATACCTAATAACCTAACACAGTTCAACATCTGTTTAAATGATAACTTTTGGCAAATGTTTAGATGTTTGAGTTTTCCACTGCATCATAAATCAATTTCTCCCATCCTTACCTTTTTTCAGGCACTTAGTCGCTGTATTCAGAATAATCTACATTAAAATAGAAATCATAATATGTCCACACTATTCTCTATATTATTTAATAAATATATCAAAATGCACCAAAAAATCCTCACAGGAATAATGTTTTAAAATGCAAAAATAAAAGTACAAAGGAAATCAGTTACATATATTGAAATACAGTTACTGAAATAAAAAGCATATGATATACTACTATACATATGTGCTTCTTTCTTAACACATTAAATAATAATCCAATGCATCAAAACATAGGAAAGTTAAATTTAATATTTCAAGATATGTCAATATGAATATGGTTGTTTGAATAAGAACATAAGGTTGATTTTTTTCAATTCAAGCTCATGGACCCCTAATGGGTCTGTGGACATCTGGTTAAGAACTCCCACCTTAGAGATAGGGAGATATTCTTAAGAAATTATAAGGCCCCAAGGAAAACTGGGCAGTATGTGACAGAAACCTGGAATGAAAAGGCTAGGGTGGGGGGGGAATCTTACAACTGAAGTAAAACCAAAATATTTAACACATAACCCCCTGAATATATCTCCCATGCTAAAAACCTCTTAACCAAATAATGCCCAGGTAATTTTTCTCCAAATTTTTATAAATAAAAGTGTTTTCAAGAACAAGTTTGTGTATTGCAGTCAAAGCCTGAAAACCTGGAAGATAAGCCATAACAAAAATAGTGAGGATTTTGAGTCAAATTAGTGACTTTCGTGTTTCTGTTTGGCCTATTCTGATTCATATCATCTAGATATTTTGATGATTTTTTCTGTGGGTTTTGTTGATGCCAGCCTAGCTGTTTTGTCTGCCTTGATGTAATGCAAGATTTTAAGTTATGCTGCTGCAGTGACTATCATCACAATAATTACTCCTTGGATTATCCTTTCCTGCCCCCCACCACTCACATTCACACAAGTACTGACCAGCCACAACTAGCCTTCACTTCATGCTTGAGTGAGCAAGGTCCTTCTTCCCACTTATTTCCATCATAATATTTCCTGCCTGTATTTCATGGCCTGTTAAATGTTATCACATTCAGGAAGCCTTCCCTGATATGTATCCTCAGGTAAGGTCAGTGGTCTATTTTATGGTTTCCTACAGAATTCAGATGGAAATGCCTCTTATAGAAGATCTATCATGCCAAGTATTGTCCTGCCTCCCCAGTAGACTGTCAGCATCTCAAAGCAAGAATCAGAATCAGGGGGCCACGATGGCATTAGTGTAGGAGGGCACACACTGCAAGCTCCCAGAGCAAGGCGGATTGTGGATGAGGTCCTGCCTGGGGGTCTGTGCTGTGCACGCGTGGAATGAGAAGCTTGGGTTATCTATCTGCATGGATCAATGGCATGGACGGAATGGTAGAGATTCAGAACATAGAAAGAAGCAAGGAAATAAAATAAGAAGAAAAAGTGCCAAAGAGAAAACTTAACTCACATGCAGAACCACCAGCTAAATAAAACTTTAGAGCATAGAGAAAAGCTAATCAAATGAACAAACCCATCAAGATAATATGATGACCAGAGGGCAAGAAATACAAATGACTCTGAGAAACAGGAAAACATGGACCAGTCCAAAGAAAAAATTAAAAACCAGGAAGTGATGCAGAACATCGAACAACTAATCAAAGCTATCCAAACAAATATCATGGACCAGCATAAAGAAGTGAAGGAAGAGATTAAGGATATAAAGAAGACACTGGGAGAACATACTGAAGAAATTGGAAACATACCTAAAAAGATAATAGATATGATGGTGAACAATGGCACAATCCAAGAAATACAGCAGGATTTACATTTTTCTCGAGTGCACATGGATCATACTCCAAGATAGACCACATGCTAGGCCACAGAACAACTCTCAATGAATTCAAAAAGATTGAGATTATACAAAGTAATTTCTCTGACCATAAGGGAATGAAATTGGAAATTACTAAGGGCCAAAGAAACATTAGGCATAAGGATATGGAAGTTAAACAACACAATCTTAGACAAAATGTGGGTCAAGGAGGAAATCTCAAAAGAAATCAGTAACTACTTTGAAACTATTGAAAACAACAACACAACATATCAAAACCTTTGGGATGCAGTGAAAGCAGTCCTGAGAGGGAAGTTCATAGCCATAAATTCATATATGAAAAAAGAAGAAAGAGCTAAAATTGAAGATCTAACTGCATACTTGGAGGAATTGGAAAAACAACAACAAGCTAAACCTTAAGGAAGTAGAAAGAAGGAAATAACAAAGATTAGAGCAGAACTAAATGAAATAGAGAATAAGAAAGCACTGGAAACAATAAACAAAACCAAAAGCTGGTTCTTCGAGAATATCAATAAAATTGACAAACCCTTAGCCAGACTAACAGAGATAAAGAGAGAACAGATGCAAATAAACAAAATAAGGAATGAGCAAGGGGATATCTCTACTGACCCCACAGAAATAGTGTATCATAAGAGGATACTTTGAAAAATTATATGCCAACAAGAATGATAATTTAGAGGAAATGGACAAGTTTCTAGAAACCCACAAACAGCCTACATTGATGAAAGAAGAAATAGATGAACTCAACAGTCCAATTACAAGTAAAGAGATAAACTCTTTACTTGTAATCAAAATCCTTCCAACTAAGAAGAGCCCAGGCCTAGATGGTTTCACAGCTGAATTCTACCAAACATTCCGGAAAGAGATAACACCAATTCTACTTAAGCTCTTCCAAAAACATAGAAGTAGAAGGAATATTGCCTAATTCATTCTATGATGCCAACATTACCCTAATACCAAAACCAAACAAAGACAGCACAAGAAAGGAAAATTACAGACCAATTTCTCTAATGAACCTAGATGCTAAAATCCTCAACAAAATACTTGCTAATCGCATTCAACAACATATCAAAAGGATTATAGACCATGACCAAGTGTGTTTCATCCCAGGTATGCAAGGATGGTTCAATATAATAAAATCAATCAATGTAATACAACAAATAAACAGATTGAAAGAAAAAAATCACATCATCATCTCTATAGATGAAGAAAAAGCATTTGACATAATACAGCACTCTTTCTTCACAAAAACAATACAGAAGATAGGAATAGATGGAAACTTCCTGAATATGATAAAGGGTATATATGAAAAACCCAAAGCTAACATCATTTTCAATGGAGAAATCTTAAAAGCCTTCCCTCTGAGATCGGGAACTAGACAAGGATGCCCGCTATCACCACTCCTATATAACATTCCCTTAGAAGTACTTGCATGAGCACTGAGACAAGAAAAGGACATAAAAGGCATTCAGATAGGAAAAGAAGAAGTAAAAATTTCATTATTTGCAGATGACATGATCCTATACATAGAAAGCCCTGAGAAATCTACAAGGCTTCTAGAACTTATAAAGAAGTTCACTAAAAATGTTGCAGGCTATAAGATCAATGCTCAAAAATCAGTAGCATTTCTATACACCAATAATGGCCAAACTGAGGAGGAATTCAGGAAAAAAATACCATTTACAATAGTAACTAAAAGAATCAAATACCTAGCAATAAATTTAACTAAAGATGTAAAGGACTTATATACAGAAAACTACACAACCCTGTTAAAGGAAATCAAAGAAGGCTTAAATAAATGGAAAAACATTCCCTGTTCATGGATAGGAAGACTAAACATCATCAAGATGTCTATTCTACGCAAACTAATCTACAGATTTAATGCAATCCCAATAAAAGTCAACACTGTATTTTTTAAGGAACTGGAAAAACTAACCACAAAATATATTTGGAGAGGCAAGAGGCCCCGAATTGCCAAAGACATATTGAAAAAGAAAAATGAAGTTGGAGGTATCACACTACCTGACTTTAAAACATACTGAAAAGCTACAGTGATCAAAACTGCATGGTATTGGCATAAGGATAGACCTACTGACCAATGGAACCGCATTGAGAGTTCTGATACAGATCCTCACATATACAGTTATCTGATATTTGACAAGGCCACGAAGCACACTCACTTGGAGAGAATGGCCTCTTTAAAAAGTGGGTCTTGGAGAACTGGATATCCATATCCAAAATAATGAGAGAGGAATACCATCTCACACTTTATACCAAAATCAACTCAAGATGGATCAAAGATCTAAATATAAGAGCCAAAACCATAAAGACCATGGAAGATAATGTAGGGAAGCATCTACAGGACCTTGTAATACGAAATGTTTTCATGAACTTCACACCCAAAGCATGAGAAGGAAAAGAAAAAATATATAAATGAGATCTCCTCAAAATTGAAAACTTCTGCACCTCAAAGAACGTTATTAAGAAAATGAAAAGGCAGCCTATCCAATGGGAGAAAATATTTGGCAAACATATATCTGATGGGAGCCTAATATCCTGCATATATAAAGAAATCCTACACCTTGAAAATAAAAAGACAAACAACCCATTTAAAAAATGGGCAAGTGACCTGAAAAGACAGTTCTCCAAGGAAGAAATACAAATGGCTAAAAAGTACATGAAAAAATGCTCAACATTGCTTGCCATCAGGGAAATGCAAATCAAAACTACAATGAGATACCATCTGACACCCATCAGAATGGCAGCTATTAAAAAAACAGGAGACACTAAATGTTGGAGAGGATGTGAAGGAATAGGAACCCTCATCCACTGCTGGTGGGACTGTGGTATGGTCCAGCCACTGTGGAGGACATTTTGGTGGTTCCTCAGAAAACTAACAATAGATCTTCCATATGATCCAGCAATTCCACTGCTGGTTATATACCCAGAAAAACTGAAAGCAAAGACACGAACAGATATATGCACACCAATGTTCAAAGTGGCATTGTTCACCATTGCTAAAAGTTGGAATCAGCCGCGGTGCCCTTCAACAGACGAATGGATAAGCAAAATGTGGTACATACATACAATGGAATATTACTCAGCTGTAAGAAGGAATAAAGTGCTAACACATGGAATAACGTGGATGAATCTTGAAGACCTTATGTTGAGTGAAGCAAGCCAGGCACTGAAGGATGAACAGTATATGACCTCACTGATTTGAACTGAGGAAAGTGAGCAGTCTCTGAGAACCATTGTCTGAAAGATAGGTTAACAAAGGAGAGAAAGAGAAGAGCAGGCTTTGAGCCATCACCTATATGGACATAATCTGAGGTAAAGGGATAGAGTATAGTTGCATATTGAAGGATAGGACCGATATTACTGGGTGATATTACTGGGTTTGGTGGTGCAGCATTGACAGGTGGGTAGATTAGGAAGGGCTGGTTCAAATACCCAGAGCATGTAACTATGAATCTTGACATTCCATGAATCAAGACAAGGGAGTGTCATATGCCCCTGGGGGGTGGGGAGGAAGGAACAGTTAAGATATAATGGGGTATTTAGTGGTCATGGGAAAGATTTTTCATTACCTTACAGTAATGGACACAGGACATGGTAAATATCATCAAAATTTATTAAACTGTATCATTTAAATTGTAAATTATACTGTAAATCATTGACAATGTTTAGTTGCTATATTTTGCTATCTGTATAACAGTTATAACAATATTAACATCCAATCCAAAAAAAAAAAAAAAAAAAGGAGGTTTAATATGGGTTGGGGAAAGGGGGGTGGTTTGGTATCTGGGAGTCTCTGGTATTCCGTGTGTGACTTTGCTGTGACCTAAAACTTTTTGAAAATTAAATGAAAATTTGGGAGACACTGGGGATTGAGAGGGGGAAGGTGTCATGGCACACTGGACATCTGATATCACAGTGATAAAAGGAAAAAAAGAATATATATATTTTTTTCTTTTAAAAATGCATCTTTTGCTTTTTTCCCCATTTTTTTGAATGTCCCAATCAGCTAATTATATTTTGTTTTGTTTTGTTTTTTGTTTGATTCTTTGTTTGTTTTTTGTTTTGTTTTTTTTCCTGAGTTTCCTTATGTTTGTCTCTTGCATGTAAGCTTATCATTTTTTCTTTTTCCTATTAAGTGTATTTGATTATCTTATGGGCTACATGTTAATGGAAGATTTAGGTCACAGAAGGGTTACAATGGGTACTGCAGGGGATTATTGGTGGGGAGTGTCTGGGAAGGGGGATTCATGGGAGTAAGTTCATCTGAATATACATGGAAGATATACAATATTGTTCAAAAGATCAAAGGATGGGGCATGGTCACGATGGGTGGACAATTACACAATAAATGAGGGAATCTGAATTCCTAGCCTGCACCTTGGTTGGTACCAAGTGCCAACTGGCAACACAACTGGAAAAAGTTCTTGAATAAAAGGGGGAAAATGTAAAGACAAATGAGTTCAAGTGGCTAAGATACTTCAAAGAGAGTCGGGAGGTCATCCCAGATGTAACGCTTACGCACATCTCAGTAGGATCTCATAGAACATCAAAGTGCATATCACCCCACACAGAGGGGCTCCTGAGAGCTCTGGAGACAGCTAGGTCATATAAAAGGGGGGATAGCCCCAGAGACTGATGCCTTATCAGTGGGGCCTATTTTGGAATCTGTGCTCCTGAGTGTGACAGAATTGGACTCAAATAAGTCCTCCTTGCACATGGTTCATCAGTCCCTTCTATTCAACCTATATGTGATGCAGGAGGTTTTAGGTATACTTCCAGAGACTGGAGCCTCTGGCCTACCTATGTGCCAGGTGTGCGTGGAATCTCGGTGGAGCTGCAACTCCTACCCTACAGCTCAATGGACTCATCCAAGTCACCTGGCGAAGAGACAATGATGGGAAACGGCCATCCGAGGAAATGGAGAGGGCCTGCATCTGCAGGCAGGATCATCCCACCCACCATATCCATGGGTATAGGCCCTCTCTTACTTGGAGGTGGAGTGGACATGACCATCCCAGTCCCCTCAGGATTGGGGGAAGAACTATGGACTAGAATGAACTTAATGGTATTCTGTTGTACACATATGGTGATTCTAGCAATGGAAGAAATTATAACAGTGAGGTAGAGCCAGTGGCCACTGGACACTTTCACGGCAGGGAGGGGATGTGCAATTGAAATACAGGGACTTTTTCGGGATTTGAAGGTTGTCCTGAGTGTCATTGTGGCAACGGATATAGGCCATTTTAAATCAGCACACACCATTCAGAACTGTGTGGGAGAGTGTGGTCTACGATGTGAACTGTGGTCTATGGTTGATGGCAAGGCCCCCGGATGTGTAAGACCATTGAGGGTGATGGGTCACACTTGTGAGAGATGTTTGAGTGGGATGTAGTGGGAGGTGTAGGAGGTGGCATACATGGGAATCCCTAAAGGTTCCATGTGGTATTTAGGTAACCTAACACCTCTTAAAAAAAAAATATATATATATATATATATATATATATACATATATAACATTTTTGTAAGCAAATGCACATATATGCATATATATTTATATATCATTTTATGAATATTGGTATGTATTGTGAAAAATTTGATTTTTATCCACAATAAAAAATAAATAAATTAAAAAAAAAAAAAAAGAACCAGAATCATTCTTCCTGAGACCACAGTTTCTGGCCCAGGGTCTAGATCAAAGTAGGTACTAAGTAAAACTCATTTTAAAAGATTAGAGTTTCCTACATCCTGTTAGATATGCTCAGAGTTAATTCCTGGCAGAATTATTATTGTTCTTAACTTGTAGTTAAAAGAGCCCTGAATCTCAATGGAATTGCAACATCTACTCACCTTTCAATAGGCTCACCAAGGACAACTAACAGGAATGTATGGACAAGCAACACACCAAGGAACTGAGAGTGCCTACAATGGCAAGCAAGAGAGCCCCAGCTATTGGATGTATGGGATCAAAGCTCCCTCAATTAATGGTGGAGTGGGCATCACCATCCCAGAGCCCTCAGGATTGGGAAATGAACTATGGGCTAAAATAAACTTACTAGTATTCTATTATAGACTACTTGTGATTCTAGCAATGGAAGAAATATCATTGTGGTGAAAGCAATGACCCATGGATGTTCTAGAGTTAGGGAGAGGGGGAAACAGGTGTAATAGGGGGCATTTTCAGGACTTGGGAATCATCTGAATGACATTACAATGACAGATACAGGCCATTATATATCCAGCCATGACCTACAGATTCAAATGGAAGACAGTGTAAACTACAATGTAAACTATCATCCATGCTTAGTGACAATGCTCCAAAATGTGTTTATCAATTGCAATGAATGTACCACACTGATAAAAGATGTGGCTAATGTGGGAAAACGTGGGAGGTGTAGGGAGTGGGGCATATGCGGATCCCCTATATATTCTCTGTAACATTTATGTAATCGAAGTATCTTTTTTAAAAAAGTGAGAAAAAAGAGTAGAGGGTCTTCCTATTTGAGGAGCTATTGGCAGAATAAAGATTGTATTCTAAAGAAAAAAAAATAGCTGTTTACATGTCACCAGAAGCCTTTTCGCACTGTACAGTCACCTTTCCTTTGTTGTTGTGGTCCATTTGCAGACTTGCTTAAGCTCTGTATTTTGCATTTTCCATTTGTCTTTGGTTTGCTAATGTGGTTTATTTACACACATCAGTCTGTGACCTAATCAAAGTTAGGGGTGAAGTCTTACCTCTTTCTTTTGCTATCTTCATCCTAGTGCTTGGCATAAAACAAGCACTCTGGAAAGATTGGTTAACTGAGAACAAATGAGAGAAAGAC
>JAKSZT010008315.1:4595303-4610059 GCA_026826555.1 Tolypeutes matacus | reverse complement strand
ATTTCATTTATTTCTGCTCTGATCATTGCTATTTCTTTCCTTCAGCTTGGAGTGGAATTAATTTGCTGTTCTTTTTCTAGTTCCGCCAGGTGTGCAATTAGAGCTTCAATTTTAACTCTCTTCTTTTTTAGTGGAAGTATTGGGGGCTATAAATTTCACTCTCACCACTGCCTGTTCAGTGTCCCACAGGCTTTAATATGTTGTGTACTCATTTTCCTTCATCTCAAGATATTTGATGAATTCTCTTGTGATTTCTTCTTTGACTGACTGATTATTTAAGAGTGTGTTGTTTAATTTCCATATCTTTGTGAATTTTCCCATTTTCCTCCGTTTTTTGATTTCCAGCTTCATTATGTTATGATCAGAGAAAGTCTTCTGTATAATTTCAATCTTTTTAATTTTATTGAGGCTTATGACCCAACATATGGCCTATCTTGGAGAAAGATCCATGAGCATTTGAAAAGAAAGTGTATCCTGCTGTTTTGGGATGAAATTCTCTACAGATGTCTGTTAAGTCTTGTTCATTTATCATATTACTCAACTTCTCTATTTCTTTATCTTCTTTCCTGATGTTCTGTCCAATACTGAGAGTGGTGTATTGAAGTTTCCAACTATTACTGTAAAGATATCTATTTTTCCCTTCAGTTTTGCCAGTGTGCCTCATGTATCTTGGGACACTCTCTTTAGGTGCATATATATTTAGTATAGTTATTTCTTTTTGGTGTATCGTCCCTTTTGTTAATATATAATGACTTCTTTATCCCTTATAACAGTTTTACATTTGAAATCTATTTTGCCTAATATTATTATCATTACTCCAGCTCTTTTTTTTTTTTTTTTTTGGTTACAATTTGCATGGAACACCTTGTCCAACATTTCACTTTAAACCTGCTTGTGTCCTTAACTCTGAGGTGGATCTCTTGTAGATAACATATAGATGGCTGATATATTTTTTAACCATTCTATAAGTCTATGTCTCTCTTTTTTTTAAAATATGGAACACTTCATGAATTTGCGTGTCATCCTTGTGTAGGGGCCTTGCTAATCTTCTCTGTATTTTTCCAATTTTAGTATATGTGCTGCCAAAGTGAGCAACAGTCTGTCTTTTGATTGGGGAATTTATCCACTAACATTCAATGTTATTATCATAAAGGCATTACTTACTTCATCCATTTTGTCTGTCTTCATACCCTTTAGTTTAGCCTTCTTATTAATCTCCATTTCTAAACTCTTCTCCAAATCTCTCATCCTTCTCCAAATCTTTTTTCCTTTCAATCTTCAGCACTCCCTTTAGTATCTCTTGTAACTTTGCCCTTTTGGTAACATATTCTATCAGTTTTTGTTTGTCTGTGAAGATTTTGAACTCACCTTCAGTTTTGAAGGACAGTTTTGTGAAATACAGAAATCTTGGCTGTCATTTTTCTCTTTCATACCATTTTCTTCTCACCTCAATCCTTTCTGATGAGAGGTTGGCACTTAATCTTATTGTGTTTCCCTTATATGTGATGCTTTGCTTTTCTCGTACTGCTTTCAGAATCCACTCTTTATCTCTGATATTTGTCATTTTGAATAGTAGGTGTCTTGGGGTAGATCTATTCAGATTTATTCTCTTTGGGGTGTATTGTCCTTCTTGGATATTGAAATTTATGTCTTTCTCAATGTTTGGGAAGTTTCAATCATTATTTCCTCAAATGTTCTTTCTGCCCCTTTTCCATTCTCTTCTCTTTCTGGGATACTAATAATGCAAATGTTTGTGTAGTTCACATTGCCATTCAATTCCCTGAGAGTCTGTTCCATTTTCTCCATTCTTTTTTCTTTTTGTTCTCCTGTTTTTTCCCGTTCAGATGTTGTGTCTTTGAAATCACTAATTCTGTTTTGGAGCAAATCAAATCCTCTCTTATGTGTCTCTAATGTATTTATTTATTAAAGCAGTTTTATTCAGACACAATACAATCCATCCAAAGTGTACAACAGTGGTTCTCAGTATAATCACAGAGCTGTGCAGTCATCACTACAATCAAGTTTAAGACATTTTCATTGCTTCAAACATAGAAAACGGAAAAGAAAAATCCCTTTCTTCTTATACCCCCTGTTGTTGACTCTTAACATTGTTATAATTTTGTTACAATTGAGGAAAAATATTACAATATTACTGTTAATTATAGTGGGTAATTTGTATTAGTTGTATTTTCCCCTATACCATCTTATTGTTAACACCTTGTAATAGTGATATACGCTTGTTATTGTACATGAAAGAAAATTCATATATTTGCACTATTAACCACGGTCATAATCCATAGCAGGGTTCCCTATGTTATACAGTTAGGGTGCATTTTTTGGAGGAAATAGGGTTTGGTACATATTCTGTTACTGTTTTACTCTTTTGTTTCTCTACACTGTGATGTTGTATCTCTTATTTTCTTTTTTCTCTTTTACCACCAAGTATCCAAGGGGCAACACTTTTAATTCACTGCCATTCTCCCATGAGTTGTGCTTTCCAAGACTTTCACTTCTTTTTCTTTGAATTGTAAGCCTCTTGCTTTTAATTTCACAGTAACTAATGTTTTGACCCAACATGTCTCAGACCTATTTTCAGGATTTCCTTGCTTTCCTCTTCTTATGTTATCTGTATTTTGTCATCCCTTAGACCCTGCTTTATCTCCTCTTTTCTACATAATATCTATCTCCAGTATGGACTCTAGAGATGGCTGCTGGATTTTAGTGTTCACTTTACTGCTTTAAAATATTTACTGCTTAAATACTTACATGTGTTTGAAGTTTGTAGTATTTCTTGTCTCTTAGTTATTCTCTATGTGTGAATTATGAGGGCTTTTCCCCACTCTTTTTATTTTGAAAAATTTTGTGGAGGTTACAGAAATATTTGGATTGAGGTGACTGTTATTATTTTATGGGAACCTGAAGTCTTTTCCTATTTTCTTGAACGTTTTAATCAATGATAATTTAAAGTCTGGTCTGATAACTCCAGTGTCCATATCTCTTGTGTGTCTGTTGCTTACATTTGTGTTTTCCCTTAGTTTGGCTTTTTTCCTGATATGTCTTGTAATTTTCAGCTAAATGTGAGATATTAGGCATGATGTTTTGATGGTCTGGATGATATTCACTTTTTCTAGCAAGAGTTTGTTTTATTTTCTGGCAAGTATATAGGGTAAAGATGTGTACCTTAATTGAATTATGGATTGAGCTGATATACATATATTGAGGTACCAGGGCCAGGGATTGAACCTGGGACTTTGTATGAGGGAAGACAGTGCTCAACCACTGAGCCACATTGACTCCCCTGAGTGGGTTTTTCATTTGTTTGCTTGTTTTTTTTTGTTTTTAGGAGGCACCAAAGATTGAACCTGGGAAGCAGGTACTCAACCACTTGAGTCACATCCACTCCCCATAACTGATATATATTCAGTTTACCATCGGCAATAGCCAAATTCCAGTTTTTATTTCCCTAATATATCAAACTGTTAAAAGCTCTGTTTAGAATTTCAGACCTTTGACTGAGTATTGACCAGTGACCTGAAGGGAGAAATGCATGCTGAAAGTTGGGTTCATTTCTCTGAACTTCTTTTTTGTCCAAGATTATGATCCTTTGAGTCTTGGCTGCTTTGGTAGTTCTCTAATGCACTCAAGTAGTTGTTTTTACCTATTTTTCATAGTTATTCTTTTTGGAAGGTTTAATCTGCTCTAAGCTAATCTACTATAACCTCTCCATTGGATTTTTATCTTTTAATTACTACTGCTTAAATCTAATGTATTTTTAATCTCATCTATCTTGTCTTTCATTCTCATAAGGCCTGTTACTTTTCTTTGCAGGCTTTCAAATTGTTCTTTATGCTCACTCAGTGTCTTCTTAATATCTTTTATTTCTTTAGTCATATTTTCTTTAAATTCAAGAAAAGATTTCAGAAAATGGTGTGATTATCACTAACTAATTGTATTAAATCCTGTATCTCAACAGAATATTTGGTTAGTTCCTTTGACTGGGACATTTTACCTGTTTCCTAGTATGGCATATAAATTTTTGCTGATGTCTAGGCATCTGAATTGGTGACTTTTCTCTGATGGACAACTTCTTTCTCTTCCTTAGTTTTTCTTATTGTTTTTTTTTTTTTTTTCCCGTAGCTCTTCTTTGATATTTGGTTTAACTTATTCTAAGTTTCTAAAATTGTCTTAAATTATCAAAATTTGGCCAGGGATTCACTAGAGGAATGCAGATTTTTTTCCCAGTGATAAGGATACAGAGAGATTTGAGAAGAATTTTTGTCCATGACATTTCCAGACTGGCCAGCAGATGGTGTTCATCAGTGTTCCTTTCCACAGAGGTGTTTCAGTCTCAGCTTTCTTGTGTTCCTTTGCTGAATCTCCAGAGTGGAGATTCACAGCAGGCTCTGGAGGCCAAATTCACTGAAGAAAAGTCCTTCAACTCCCCCTTCCTTTTACATTGAAACAGCTTACAGAAATGAAGTTGTCTGTTCCCCTCTCAGTCAGCTGCAGTAAGCTAGGGGTTTTACCCCAGGTTAATATCTTAAGTTGGGGGAGGGGAGACCTTCCTAGCTGCCATCAGGGCTTGGTAACTCACATTTGTTGTTTCAGCTTCTTCGTTTCTCCTGGGAATTGTGTGGCACTGTCTTGGTCTGATGATCCCCAAAGCAGGTCCCTCAGACAATTTTTGGCTCATTCTCCATTGTTTTATTGAGAACATTGAACTTTGCCTGTTAATCCAATGTCATGTTCCCACAATCCTCCTGTATGTAGAATTTTTAATTAGATTTATTGTAAAAGAGTAGAAATGGATAAAGTTGATGGGAAAACATTGTAGTGAGTATAACTAACACAGCTGGTTTAGAAATGGAATTGTGGCAGAAAGGGGTAATCTAAGGATTTAACTGTCAATGAAAAGAAAGCTAAAAAATAATCTAAGGATTGAATAACATAGTGAATCCAAAGATAGAAGAGGATTCAGGTTTATAGTAGAAATACAAGAGTGCACCTGTGTGAACTAAAACAAATGTCACTATTTCAAGGTGGTAAGAATATGGGGATGCATGGGAAAATGCAATTAATGTAACTCATGGACTATAGTTAATAGCAATATTGTAATACTCATGCATCAATGTCAAAAAGGTACTTTATTAATGCTAAGGGTGAGTAATAGGGGGCATGGGCTTTTTCTTTTGGGCTAAGGAAAACTTAAAAAAATTAGCAATGTGATGACTGCACAATTTTATAATGAAATTGAGAGCCCCTGAATGTACACTTTGGATAGATAGTGTAAGGCATGGGGATGTATAACACGGAGAACCACGTAGTGGAAAATAGACTGTGGTTAATAGTAAAAACATCAGTGTCCTCTCCTGAACCATAACAGATATACAATACTAATACAGAGTGCTAATAATAGGGCATGTGTAGAAAATATGCCAAATATAAGCTGAGAACTAGAGTTAGTAGTAATATTCCGATGGTGTTCTTTCATAATCTGTAATGAATATTCCACAACAATGCAAGGTGTTGGTATAGGGTGAAGTTTGGGAATTCTGCACATTATGCATGATTGTTTGGTAACCTCAAAACTTCTCTAATAAATAAATAAATATATATATATATTTAAAAAAAATAATTGCAGAAAACTTTCAAAACTTAATGAAAGACATGACTATGCACATTCAAGGAAAACAACAAAGCCTAAATAAGTTAAATTCAAGGAGATGCACATCTGGACACATGGTAGTCAAACTGTTGAGTGTCAAGGAAAGGACAGAGTTCTGAAAGCTGCAAGAGAATAGCAAAAGTTCAGATAAAGGTAATCACAGTAAGGATAAGTACTGATTTCTCATCAGAAACCATGGAGGCAAGAAGGCACTGGGATGAAGTATTTTAAATCCTGAAAGAAAATATTTGTGAACCAAGAATTTTACATCTTTCAGAAATGAAGGTAACATTAAGACATTTCCAGATAAACAAAGTTGAGGGAATTTGTCACCAGTGGAAAATGTGAGTGTGTTTGAAAGAGTACAGGAATAGAGTGAGTATGTTAATGAAGTAAAGTTGATATCAAATGTAAGTTTCATAAACTTAGGATATTAAATTTTAGCCACATTGTATTCACCAAGAAAAATATGAAAAATATAATCAGAAATAAAAATGGAAGCAAAATGTTATAATACACAAAAAAACAAATATATATGCATGCAGGCATTAATGAAATAATTGAGGATCAATAGATTTATTTATATCAAATTTATCAAATTGTACTTCTTATGTTGGGCAATTTATTTTACGGTAATTATACCTCAATGTAAGTGTTTCAAAAAGAGATCTTGGACATAAACCAGAAACTGAAATTATCTGGAAGTAAAGATAGGTGAAAAGATTCACAACCTTGAGGTAGGCATAGAATTCTGAAGACACAAAAGAGCACTAAATATAAATGAACAAAATCTAAAAGATGGATTTAATTTCATCAAATAAGGAATTTTTTTTTAAATAAGGAACTTTTACATCTTTGCATTTCCATAATAAAATAATGCCATTGGAAAAACACTAATTGAACAGACATTCATAGAAGTGTGTGTGTGTGTGTGTGTATACATGGCCAGTAAGCACAAGAAAAGTGCTGATCATCATTATTTATCAGAGAAACACAAAGCACTCTAAAATGGGACCATACATTTGAAAAACAGCTGGGGAGTTTACTAACTAACTTATGACTCTATGATTCCATTTCTAGGTATTTAACCAAGTGAAATAAAACATATAGTAACAATAAAAAGACTGTACAAAAATTTTCATGGCAAGTTTTTTCATAATAATGCAAAATTAGAAACATTCTAAATGTCTGTCAACAGGTAAATTGGATATTTTTAAATTACAGTATAGCCATACAATGAAATACTACTCAGCAACAAAATTGAACACACTAAAATACATATGAAAAAAATGGACAATTGTAATAGACACTGCTTTGATTTTTTAAAAGAAAGATAAAAAGTATACATTGTAAGCTTACATTTACAGAAAATCCCAGAAGATAGAAAACTAATATAACATTTTAGAAATAAAACCAATGCTATGGGGCTGGGAAAAAATTTGGAAACAAAATTGGATAACATCCAAACACTTTGGAGTGATGGAATTGTTATCTATCTTATTGACGTGGTAATTACATAATGTATATACTCATCAGAATTATAATCTTTGCATTTTAATGTTAATTATACCTCAATAAATTTGATTTGACAGTCTTCAGTAAACAGGAAAGAATGGTTCATAGTATGCAAATCTGATCAAAGCATATGTATATTGAATAAAGCTATACAATTTGGGTTAAAATCCAGCAAGGATAAATGCTGTAAATTTAATCTGTAGAGATTCAATACCCAAAAATAAAATTTAAAGGAAATTTCGGTAATTACTGGCATAGCTGAAACATAGGAAAAGTAGTAAGGTACATAAAAGGATACAAAAATACTCTAGGGATAAACCCACATTGTGTCTAAGTTTAAGAAATAATAAATAAGTTTAATAAATTTTATAATTAGTAGACTATAACTTAAGACCAGATACTCTTAACTAAATTGATTTAAAAGGTAGTGAAGCCTTCCACATAGGAAAGCCTGAAAATATAGTAGCAATACACTGAAGGTGAATATTGAGGGAAGTTGCCCTATAGAGTGTGGCCTTCAGTGCTTTAGCCCTTAAAAGTTGAGGCTTGAATTGACCAACTCTCTCCTCAGCACCTAATTTATGGAAAACATTTATCACAAACCAAAGAACCATGTTTAATTGCCCCTGAGAGCTTTCTCTTAGAGTCTGCCTCCCCAGGGTCTCCAGGACAAATACCTGACCCTAGTCTTAGAAAACAGAGGTTTATTAAAGGACAGTTAAATCCCAGCCCAGAAATACTGTCAGGAGTATGGTGGAGACTTACTTCACAATGTCAGTTGTCATTGCAGCACTTACTTTGGCCTGCAGGTGCCTTCCCAGAATTCTTGCTGAGGCCACTGCAGTGATAAAGGTGAGTGAAGCATCATCACCTCATCCTCTGGATCTTACACTAACATGAAAATTACAAAATACTTATTCCACAGTAATAATGGAAATTGTCACAGTACTTAGAACTCAATGTAGATATTTACAAAATTCTATTTTAATGGAAACATATTCTAGGTAAATTATCACTTCAAGTTTTTATGAAAAATGATTGCGCAAAGATTATGGTAGGGCAATTTTAGTTTTATATTCTACTATATAATAGGCATAATGGAAAAAAAATGTTTTTCATGGTCATTGAGTTTATACTTATCTGTTATTTTTATACTCTGTTCAAAACCTTGTTTTCTCAATTATCAGATTTGTGAATAACACAATTTTTGAAGAATATATGAACCATATCCATGATTAGAAAATATTTGGGAGGGTCCTTCAATTCAGCTATGGCCTCCAGAAAGAATACCGTGAAATTGTTACAGACACTAGCCACTTACCCCAGAGTCAACAGACCAACATTTGAGAGTACAAAAAGGTGTTCAGCTCCTAATGAAAGGAAACTATTAACCCAGTCATACTGTTGCCGGCAGTGCAATGTTTATGGTGGATTCACTGCTTTAGGTGACTGAGGGTTACCTAAATAAAGATAGTTGCCATTAACTATTTTTTAAATATATATATATTTATTTTTTAAATATACTTAGATTACACAGATGTTACACAAAAAATATAGGGATTCACATAAGACCCTCTCCCCACACCTCCCATACCCTGCCACATAAACACCATCCTTTATTAGTGTGACACATTCATTGCAATTGATAAACGCGTCCTGCAACATTGTCACTGAACATGGACCATAGCTCACTCTCTCCCACACAATTCTGCAGGCTATGGAAGAAATATAATGTCATATATCTGTCATTGCAATATCATTCAGGATGATTCCCAAGTCCTGAAAAAGCACCCACATTACACCTGTCTTTCCTTCCACCTGCCCCCAGAGCCTTCAGCGCCACTGCCTCCTTGTTGTTTTTTTTTTATGTAGTTGTTGTATAACTTTTTCCATAGTCTTTACTTTTTAGAGAAATTTTAGGTTGCAGAAAAAATGCATGTAAAGTACAGCGCAATACCCTCTCTACACTATCTATCATACAGAGTACCCCCTATTATTAACATTTCTGTTAGTGTGATACATTTGTTACAATTGATGAACCAATATTGATATATTATTAACTAAAGTCCAAAATTTACATTAGGGTTCAATCTTTGTGTTGTAGAGTTCTATAGCATTTCTTTTTTAACTTTTTACTTTGAAATAATTTCAAACTTATAGGACATTTGCAAAAATAAAACCAACCCATACAGAGAACACCAGGTCTCACCTGATCCACCAATATTAGCATTTTTCCACATTTGTCATATTATTCTCCATCTATCTATCTATCTGTCTGTCTATCTATCTATCTATCTATCTACTATCTATTTATCTATCATCTATCTACCATTCATCTATCTATCTTCTGAACATTTTAGAGCAGTTTGCACACATCATACTCTTTGATTGCTATTTCCATATGTATTTCCTAAAAACAAATATATTTAACATAAATATAAAGTTTACACTCTAATTTCCATTTTTTCTTATGTACCAAAAATGTCCCTTGGAGACTTTTTCCTCCATTCTTAGAACCCTTCCAATATCATAGATTATAATTAATTGTAATTAACTCTTTTTTTTTTCAAGCAATTCTGTGCTTTATTTATGCCTCTGCTTATGATTTTTTTTTTTCCCAAAGAAGCCCCTGTATTTCAACTGCTCATCCCCTCCCTACCCAAAAACTGTCAAGTGGCCACTGGCTCCACCTCATTGTTATAATTTCTTGCATTGCAAGAATCACCATATGTGAGCAAGAGAATACCATCAAGTCCACTCTAGTCCATAGTTCTTCCCCCAATCCAAAGGCGACTGGGATGGTGATGTCCACTCCAACTCCAAGTGAGAGAGGGCTTATGTCCCATGGATATGGTGGGTGGGCTGATCCTGCCTGCAGATGCAGGCCCTCTCCATTCCCTGGGATGGCCATTGCCCATCGTTGTCTCCTCACCAGGTGACTTGGATGAGTCCATTGAGCTGTAGGGTAGGAGTTTCAGCTCCACCTAGATTTCATGCACACCTGGCACATAGGTAGGCGGGAGGCTCCAGTCTCTGGAAGTATACCTAAGAAACTCCAGCATCACATGTAGGTTTGAATAGAAGGGACTGGTGAACCATGTGCAGGGAGGACTTATTTGAGTCTAATTCTGTCACTCTCAGGAGCACAGATTCCAAAATAGAACCCACTGATAAGGCATCAGTCTCTGGGGCTATCCCCCCTTATATAAGACCAGGGTGTCTCTGGAGCTCTCAGGAACCCCACTGAGTGGGGTGATAGGCACTTAGATGTTCTATGAGCTCCTACTGAGGTGTGCGTAAGAGTTACCTCTGGGATGACCTCCCGACTCTCTTTGAAGTCTCTTAGCCACTTGAACTCATTTGTCTTTACCGTTTCCCCCTTTTATTCAAGGTCTTTTTCCAGTTGTGTTGCCAGTTGGCACTTGGGAAAAGTTTTCAATTAGCAATAATCGTGCCTCGACTAAACCTCATTGGCTACGATACTGCCACTGCACAAAGCTGCCAGTTGGCACTTGGTATTAATCCCTCATTGCCTAGTTTATTTCTTTTATAAGTTGTGAGGATGTATACAAAATTATAAATGTTCTGATCACAAGCCCTCCAAACTTTCAATGGAATTAATCACATTAAAAAGACTGCAGTTCTCTCAGCACCATCCATTATTGTAATTTCCCCTCTTCCCAAATAGAAACCCTATACTCAATTTACATAAATTCCATATTGCCCCTGCTTCCCACCCCTTGAATGTAGTACACCATTTTCTGTCTCTGTCAGCTTGCATATTCTTTGACATTTTCTTTGTGGTTATCATGTGGTGTAACTTTAACATCCTAAATCTATAACAAAATAATTTGCTTTGATGCCAACTTCAAAAATAAATACCTATGTTCCTATACCCCTCCATTTATGTAGTTCTTATCACAAATTACATATTTATACATTACACATCACAAACCATTTATCATTACATTTTATGCATTTGCCTTTTAAATCCTGTAGGAAGTTTTAAGTGAAGTTACTAACCAAAAACACAATAGTACTGAAATTTATATTTACCAATGCAATTATCTTTACCAGAGATCTTTATTTCTTCATTTTTTAGTCAATTGTCCAGTGTCCTTTCCTTTCAATCTGCAGAACTCCCTTTAGCATTTCTTGTAGTATTCATCTAGTGGTGAAGAAATCCTTCAGCTTTTGTTTGTGTGGGAATGTTTTAATTTTCCTCTCATTTTTGAAAGACAGAATTCTTGCTTGGCAACTTTTAAAATTTTGCTGATAATCAATGTCCTTGCGAACTTTTTATGTGCTTATTGGGCATCCACATACAATTTGTGAGGCATCTAGTAGTCATTTACTCATTTTGAATTGAGTAATCTGGCTTTTTATTTTTCAATTGTAGGAGATATTTACATATATTAAATCAAAGTTCCTTTCAACTACAGGTTTTGTGAGTAATTTCTCCCAGTTGTAAATCACCAACTCACTTTAATAGTGTCTTTTGATAAGCAGAAATTTTTTTTACATCTGATTTATCAATGTCTTTTATTATTATTTTTGTGCCCTATCTAAGAATTTTTCTTAGTCCTATATCGCAAAGATATTCAGTTATGTTTACTTTATTATATTTTATAATTCTACCTTTTCTTTTTAGGTCTATGACTAATCTTGAATCAATATTTATTAATGGTTTGAGGTGGGAGTCAAAGTTTTTCTTTTCTCATATGCATATTCAGTTTCTTCAGCATAATTTGTTGAAGATTCCTTCCTTTTATCATTGAATTTTTCGGCATATTCATAAAAAATCTTGTCTATATATGATCTATTTTTGGACATTTATTCTGTTTTATTGATTTACTTGTCTATCTTAGAAAAGAAATGAAATTTTTATTGTTACTGTAGGTTTGATCATTAAATTCCTGAGGTCAGTTTGTGTACGTCTTCTGAATGTTTTCTTCTTTTCATGTCTGTTTTGTCTATTATAGGTCCTTTGTGATTCCATACCAATTTAGAATTAGCTTTTCAATTTTTGTTTTTACAGATATCTACTGAGATTATGAATGAAATTGGGTTAAACCTATAGAAAAATTGAGGAATAAAATTCTTTAATTTTAATAATATTCAGTATTCTAATTCATGAAATGGTATATATGTTCATTTATTTCCTATTTAATTTCTCTCAGCAATGTTTGTAGTTTTTTAATTAAAGATCTTGTGCATTATTTATTAAATTTATTATTAGGTATCTTAATTTTTAAAGGTACTTTAATTGGAATTTTAATATTATTTTTTTCATTTTTTTTATAATTATTATTTAATTTAATATTTAATTTAATATTATTATTTAATATTATTTTATTATATTTTTACCATTATTTTTCTGTTAATATGGAAAATATGATTGATTTTTTTTGAATGAGCTTGTATTCTGCAACCTTGCTATATTAAATTACTATTTCTAGTACTTTTTTCTGGCAAAAATCTTAATTTTTTACATAAACAATCATATTGCCTGCTAATAGAAGACTTATCCTACTTAATTTCCAATTTTTATTCTCTTATTATTTTTTTTACTTACTACACTGGCTATGAACTCCTATACAATGATGAAAAAAAATTATCATTTATTTAATTCCATATTCACCTTACCTCTGATCATAGAGGGAACTATTTCACTATTAAAAAGTCTTTTCAAAGATATGTTTTAGCACATAGAGGGAGTTAACTTTTATTTCCAGTTTGCTGAAGTTATTTCCTGAATGAATGATGAGTTTTGCAAGGGCTTTTTAATATCTATTTTTATTATTATATGTTTCTTTATTATGTTAATAAAAATAAATTATATTAAATGAATTTTTAATGCTAAACCAACTTTTCAGTTCTAAGGTAAACCCCTTATGATGACAATGAATTATACTTTTTATTACATTACTGGATTTTTGGCTGGTATTTTCTTGAGGATTTCATATGTGTATTTTAAATATCTTTTCTTCTCATGTCTTTTAATGTTTTACTTATTTGTGCTGCTCTCATAAAATTAGTTGGAAAGAGTTTCTTTTGCTCTGTTTTCTGAAAGAGTTTGTGCAATATTAATATTATTTCATTAGATGTTTGCTTAAAATCCCCAGTGAAATTTATTTTTACAAAAATTCAATTTCTTACAATGTTATAGATGATTTAGATATTTTCTATTTCTTTTTGTTGGGTTTTGGTAAGCAGTGCTTTTTAAGGAATTTGTACATTTCACATATGGTTTCAAATTTATTAGCATAAAGATTTTCATTATATCTGCTAATTTCATTTTTTAAAATTTTATTTATTCCCCCCTTGTTGCTTGTGCTCACTGTCTGTTCTTTCTGTCCATTCCCTGTATGTTTCCTGTGTCTGCTTGTCTCCTCTTTGTTGCATCATCTTGCCTTGCCAGCTCTCCACAGGCATGGGCCATCAGCTCTACACAAGTGCAGGCCATCAGGTCTCTGTGGATACAGGGGCAGGCCATCAGCTCTCTGTGGATGTGGGCGACCTAGCCCTCACGAGGAGACCCTAGGAACTGGACCAAGGGTCTCCCCTATTGTAGACAGGAGCCCAACCACCTGAACCACATCTACTTCCCTGCTAATTTCATTTTAAGATCTGTGTCATATGTAGTTATATTCTCTCTTACACTCTTGCTAATGATAATTTAAGCTTTTTTCTTTTTTCTTCTTAATTAGTCCTGCCAAAGTATCAAATTGTCAGTCTTTTCCAATGATCAGCTCTTAAATTATTTTATATTTTCTGCTGTTCGTTTTTATTTCATTGTTTTCTGCTCTTACATTCATTATATCCTGCCTTCTATTTTCTTTGTGTTCAGTTGGCTTTGCTAATTGCTTCCGGAAATAAAAACTTAGATTGCTAATATTAATCTTTTCCATTCTCTCTTCTAATATATATTTAAATATAATATAATTGAAAGCTATATATTTATTTTTTTTTAATTTTTTTTAATTTTTTTTTATTATGGGTAAAAATCAAAATTGTCACAATACATACAAACATTTGCAAAATGATATATAAAAATATATGCATATATGTGCATTTGCTTACAAAAATGTTATATATATATATATATATATATATATACACACATATATTTTAAGAGGTTTCCCAAAATATTAAACAGAACTCGCTGGGATTCCCATGTTGCCCACCTCCCAATCCTCCCACCACATCCTACACAAACATCTCCCAAAAGTGTGGCCCACCACCCTCAATGAACTTACACATCCTGGAGCCTTGCCACCAACCATAGACCACAGTTCACACTGTAGACCACACTCTCTCCCACTCAGTTCTGAGTGGCATGTGCTGATTTAAAATGGCCTACATCCATTGCCACAACGGTACTCAGGACAACCTACAACTCCCAAAGAAGCCCCTGTATTTCAACTGCTCATCCCCTCCCTACCCCAAAAGTGTCAAGTGGCCACTGGCTCCACCTCATTGTTATAATTTATTGCATTGCTAGACTCACCATATGTGAACAAGAGAATACCAGTAAGTCCACTCTAGTCCATAGTTCTTCCCCCAATCCTGAGGG
>JAKSZT010008315.1:4564715-4581565 GCA_026826555.1 Tolypeutes matacus | reverse complement strand
GTCTTTCTCTCATTTGTTCTCAGTTAACCAATCTTTCCAGAGTGCTTATTTTATGCCAAGCACTAGGATGAAGATAGCAAAAGAAAGAGGTAAGAGTTCACCCCTAACCTTGATTAGCTCACAGACTGATGTGTGCAAATAAACCACATTAGCAAACCAAAAACAAATGGAAAATGCAAAATACAGAGCTTAAGCAAGTCTGCAAATGGACCATAACAACAAAGGAAAGGTGACTGTACAGTGTGAAAAGGCCTCTGGTGACCTGTAAATGGCTATTTTTTTTTTGAATACAATCTTTATTCTGCCAATAGCTCCTCAAAGAGGAAGACCCTCTACTCTTTTTTCTCACTTTTTTAAAAAAAGATACTTCTATTACATAAATGTTACGGAGAATATATAGGGGATCCGCATATGCCCCACTCCCTACACCTCCCACATTTTCCCACATTAGCCACATCTTTTATCAGTGTGGTACATTCATTGCAATTGATAAACACATTTTGGAGCATTGTCACTAAGCATGGATTATAGTTTACATTGTAGTTTACACTCTCTTCCATTTGACTCTGTAGGTCATAGCTGGATATATAATGGCCTGTATCTGTCATTGTAATGTCATTCAGATGATTCCCAAGTCCTGAAAATGCCCCCTATTATACCTGTTTCCCCCTCTCCCTAACTCTAGAACATCCATGGGTCATTGCTTTCACCACAATGATATTTCTTCCATTGCTAGAATCACAAGTAGTCTATAATAGAATACTAGTAAGTTTATTTTAGCCCATAGTTCATTTCCCAATCTTGAGGAGTCTGGGATGGTGATGCCCACTCCATCATTAATTGAGGGAGCTTTGATCCCATACATCTAATAGCTGGGACTCTCTTGCTCACCATAGTAGGCACTCTCAGTTCCTTGGTGTGTTGTTTGTCCAAACATTCCTGTTAGTTGTCCTTGGTGAGCCAATTGAACTGATGAGTAGGTGTTGCAACTCCATTGAGATTCAGGGCTCTTTAAACTGCAAGTTAAGAACAATATTAATTCTGCCAGGAAATATCTCTGAGAATATCTACCAGGATATAGGAAACTAATTCTTTAAAATGAGTTTTACTTAGTACCTACTTTGATCTAGACCCTGGGCCAGACACTGTGGTCTCAGGAAGAATCATTCTGGTTCTTTTTTTTTTTTTTAATTAATTAATTTTTTATTGTGTGTAAAAACCAAATTTTTCACAATACATACCAATATTTGTAAAATGATATATAAATATATATGCATATATGTGCATTTGCTTACAAAAATGTTATATATATTTTGTAAGAGGTGCTTAGATTACCTAAATATTACACGGAACCTACAGTGACTCCCATGTTCGCCACCTCCCACACATCCCACCACATCCCACTCAAACATCTCCCACAAGTGTGGCCCATCACCCTCAATGGACTTACACTTCCTGGGGCGTTACCATCAACATAGACCACAGTTCACATCGTAGACCACACTCTCTCCCACACAGTTCTGAATGGTGTGTGCTGATTTAAAGTGGCCTACATCCGTTGCCACAAAAACACTCAGGACAACCTCCAAATCCCAAAAAAACCCCTGTATTTCAACCTCACATCCCCTCCCTGCTCCAAAAGTGTCCAGTGGCCACTGGCTCCACCTCACTGTTATAATTTCTTCCATTGCTAGAATCACCATATGTGTACAACAGAATACCATTAAGTCCACTCTAGTCCATAGTTCTTCCCCCAATCCTGAGGGGACTGGGATGGTGATGTGCACTCCACCTCCAAGTGAGAGAGGGCTTATAGACCATGGATATGGTGGGTGGGAAGATCCTGCTTGCAGATGCAGGCTCTCTCCATTCCCTGGGATGGTGGTTGCCCATCATTGCCTCCTTGTCAGGTGAATTGTATGAGTCCATTGAGCTGTAGGGTAGGAGTTGCAGCTCCACCGAGATTCCACGCATACCTGGCACATAGGTAGGCCAGAGGCTCCAGTCTCTGGAAGTATACCTAAACACTCCTGCATCACATATAGGTTTGAATAGAAGGGACTGATGGACCATGTGCAAGGAGGACTTATTTGAGTCCAATTCTATCACTCTCAGGAGCACAGATTCCAAAATAGAGCCCACTGATAAGGCATCAGTCTCTGGGGCTATCCCTACTTATATAAGATCTGGGAGTCTCCAGAGCTCTCAGGAGCCCCTCTGTGTGGGGTGATATACACTTTGATGTTCTATGAGCTCCTACTGAGGTATGCATAAGTGTTACCTCTGGGATGACCTCCTGACTCTCTTTGAAGTCTCTTAGCCACTTGAACTCATTTGTCTTTACTTTTTCCCCCTTTTATTCAAGGTCTTTTTCCAGTTGTGTTGCCAGTTGGCACTTGGTATTAATCCCTCATTGCCAGGGAGGGTCATCCCCGGGAGTCATGTCCCAGGTTGGGGGGAAGGTAATGCATTCATATGCTGAGTTTGGCTTAGAGAGAGGCCACATTTGAGCAATAAGGAGGCTATCAAGTGGCAACTCTTAGGCACCCCATAACAGTAAGCTAAGTTTTAGTTACAAGAGCAAAGATTCATAAGTGTAGTCATCAATGGGCCATCCTCTTTTGACAGACACTGTCCCTGCACTCAGAGGACTGTTGCTGCTCCCTTGGAGAATGTGGCAGAGCTCTCCAGGCTAGGAATTCAGATTACCTCATTTATTGAGTGATTGTCCACCCACAGTGACCATGCCCCATCCTTTGATCTTTTCAACAATTTTGTATATCTTTCATGTATATTCAGATGAACTTATCCCATGAATCCACCCTCCCAGACACCCCACACCAATAATCCCCTGCAGTACCCATTAGAACCCTTCTGTGATCTAAATTTTCCATGAAAATGTAACCCATAAAATAATCAATACACTTAATAGGAAAAAAAAAAAAAAACAATGAAAAGCTTACATGCAAGGGACAAACATAAGGAAACTCAGGAAAAAAAAAAAAAAACAAAGACAAACAATCAAACAAAAAACAAAACAAAACAAAATATAATTAGTGGATTGAGACATTCAAAAAATGGGGAAAAAAGCAAGAGAAATGCCTTTTTAAAATAAAAAATATATATATTCTCTTTTCCTTTTATCACTGTGTTATCAGATTTCCAGTGTACCATGACACCTTCCCCCTCTCAATCCCCAGTGTCTCCCAAACTTTCATTTAATTTTCAAAGAAGTTTTAGGTCACAGCAAAGTCACACATGGGATACCAGAGACTTCCAGATACCTAACACCCCCCTCTTCCCCAACCCATATTAACCCCCCCATTTTTTTTTGGATGTTAGCATTGTTATAACTGTTATACAGATAGCAAAATATAGCAACTAAACATTGTCAATGATATACAGTATAGTTTACAATTTAGATGATACAGTTTAATAAGTTTTGATGATATTTACCATGGCCTGTGTCCATTACTGTAAGGTAATGAAAAACCTTTCCCATGACCACTAAATACCCCATTAGATCTTAACTGTTCCTTCATTCTGACCCCCCCGGGGCATATGACACTCCCATGTCTTGACTCATGGAATGTCAAGATTCATAGTTACATGCTCTGGGTATTTGAACCTGCCAATCCTAATCTACCCACCTGTCAATGCTGCACCACCAAACCCAGTAATATCACTACCCATCTGTCCTATCCTTCAATATGCAACTATAGTCTATCCCTTTACCATACATTATGTCCATATGGGTAATGGCTCAAAGCCTGCTCTTCTCTTTTTCTCCCTTGTTAACCTATCTTTCATACAATGGTTCTCAGAGACTGCTCATTTTCCTCAGTTCAAATCAGTGAGGTCATATACTGTTCATCCTTCAGTGCTTGGCCTGCTTCACTCAACATAAGGTCTTCAAGATTCATCCATGTTATTCCATGTGTTAGCACTTTATTCCTTCTTACAGCTGAATAATATTCCATTGTATGTATGTACCACATTTTGCTTATCCATTCATCTGTTGATGGGCACCGGGGCTGATTCTAACTTTTGGCAATGCTGAACAATGCCGCTATGAACATGGGTGTGCATATCTCTGTTTGTGTCTTTGCTTTCAGTTCTTCTGGGTATACCCAGCAGTGGAATTGCTGGATCATATGGAAGATCTATTGTTACTTTTCTGAGGAACCGCCAAACTGTCCTCCACAGTGGCTGGACCATACCACAGTCCCACCAGCAGTGGATGAGGGTTCCTATTCCTCCACATCCGTTCCAACATTTAGTGTCTCCTGTTTTTTTAATAGCTGCCATTCTGATGGGTGTAAGATGGTATCTCATTGTAGTTTTGATTTGCATTTCCCTGATGGCAAGCGATGGAGAGCATTTTTTCATGTGCTTTTTAACCATTTTTAATTCTTCCTTGGAAAAGTGTCTTTTCAGGTCACTTGCCCATTTTTTAAATGGGTTGTTTGTCTTTTTATTTTCAAGGTGTAGGATTTCTTTATATATGCAGGATATTAGGCTCCTATCAGATATAATGTGGCCAAATATTTTCTCCCTTTGGGTAGGCTGACTTTTTATTTTCTTAATAACATCCTTTGAGGTGCAGAAGTTTTTAATTTTGAGGAGATCCCATCTATCAATTTTTTCTCTTGCTGCTCGTGCTTTGGCTGTGAAGTTCATGAAACCATTTCCTATTACAAGGTCCTGTAGATGCTTCCCTACATTATCTTCCAAGGTCTTTATGATTTTGACTCCTATATTTAGATCTTTGGTCCATCTTGAGTTGATTTTTGTATAAGGTGTGAGATGGTATTCTTCTCTCATTCTTTTGGATATGGATATCCAATTCTCCAAGCACCACTTGTTAAAGAGGACATTCTCTCCCATTTGAGTGGGCTTCATGGCCTTGTCAAATAACAGATAATTGTATATGCGAGGATCTATATCAGAACTCTCAATTCAGTTCCATTGGTCAGTAGGTCTATCCTTGTGCCAATACCATACAGTTTTGTTCACAGTAGTTTTTTAGTATGTTTTATCATCAGGTAGTGTGATACCTCCAACTTCATTTTTCTTTCTCAATATGTCTTTGGCAATTTCAGGCCTCTTGCCTCTCCATATATATTTTGTGGTTAGTATTTCCAGTTCCATAAATAATACAGTGTTGACTTTTATTGGGATTGCATTAAATCTGTAGATTAGTTTGGGTAGGATAGGCATCTTGATGATGTTTAGTCTTCCTATCCATGAACAGGGAATATTTTTCCATTTATTTAAGTCTTCTTTGATTTCCTTTAAAAGTGTTGTGTAGTTTTCTGTATATAAGTCCTTTACATACTTAGTTAAATTTATTCCTAGGTATTTGATTCTTTTACTTACTATTGTAAATGGTATTTTTTTCCTGACTTCCTCCTCAGTTTGCTCATGATTGGTGTATAGAAATGCTACTGTTTTCTGAGCTTTGATCTTATAGCCTGCAACATTACTGAACTCCTTTATAAGTTCTAGAAGTGTTGTTGTAGATTTCTCAGGGCTTTCTATGTATAGAATCATGTCATCTGCAAATATGGAAATTTTTGTTTCTTCTTTTCCAATCTGAATGCCTTTTATGTCCTTTTCTTGTCTCAGTGCTTGCACAAGTACTTCTAAGGCAATGTTAAATAGGAGTGGTGATAGTGGGCATCCTTGTCTTGTTCCCGATCTCAGAGGGAAGGCTTTTTAGATTTCCCCATTGAAAATGATGTTAGCTTTGTGTTTTTCATATATACCCTTTATCATATTCATAAAGTTTCTATCTATTCCTATCTTTTGTAGTGTTTATATGAGGAAAGAGTGCTGTATTTTGTCAAATGCTTTTTCTGCATCTATAGAGATGATCATGTGATTTTTTTCTTTCAATCTGTTTATGTGGTGTATTATATTGATTGATTTTCTTATATTGAACCATCTTTGCATACCCAGGATTAAACCCCCTTGGTCATGGTGTATAATCCTTTTGATATGTTGTTGAATGTGATTAGCAAGTATTTTGTTGAGGATTTTAGCATCTAGGCTCATTAGAAAAATTGGTCTGTAATTTTCCTTTCTTTGGTATCTTTATTTGGTTTTGGTATTTGGGTAATGTTGGCATCATAGAATGAGTTAGGCAATATTCCTTCTACTTCCATTTTTGGGAAGAGCTTAAGTAGAATTGGTGTTAGCTCTTTCTGGAATGTTTGGTAGAATTCAGCTGTGAAGTCCCGTGCTATAATTGTAGATGAATTTATTTCTCCTCTTACTTTTTCCAGAGTTTGCCGTACATATTTTGAGGCATCCCGATTAGGTGCGTAAATGTTGATGATTGTTCTCTCTTCTTGAGATATTACTCCTTTTACTAATATGTAGTGTCCATCTTTTTGTCTTATAATAGTTTGCATTTAAAGTCTATTTTGTCTGATATTAGAATAGCTACTCCTGCCCTTTTTTGGCTATTGTTACCTTGTAAAATGGTTTTCCATTCATTGACTTTCAGCATCCTTGAATCCCTGGTTCGAAGGTGTGTTTCTTTTAGTCAGCATATAGATGGTTCATATTTTCTTATCCATTCTGCCAATCTGTGTCTCTTGATTGGTGAATTTAATCCATTAACATTCAGTGTTATTACTTGTAATGAATTTCTTACTTCAGCCATTTTTTCTTTGGGTTAATGTATGTCATATGTTGTTTTGTTTCTCTTTTTGTCTTTTCAGTTGTTTTTAAACTCTCCTCCAACTCTATCTCCCTTGTTTTTTCCTTTCAACTTGTAGAGATTCCTTTATTATTTCTTGAAATGCTGGTTTCTTATTGACATACTCTCTTAATTTCTGTTTATCTGTGAATATTTTGAACTCTCCATCATTTTTGAATGCCAGTTTTGCTGGATAGAGAATTCGTGGCTGGAAGTTTTTTTCTTTTAGTATTTTGTCTATGTCATACCACTTTATTCTTGCCTCCATGGTTTCAGCTGAGAAATCAGCACTTAATCTTGTTGTGCATCCCTTGTATATGATGGTTCTCTTTTCTCTTGCTGCCTTGAGTATTTTCTCTTTGTCTTGAGCATTGTACATTTTGACAAGTATATATCTTGGAGTTGGCCTGTTTGGATTTATACTGGTTGGGGTTCACTGTGCTTCCTGGATCTGCACATCCATCTCTCTCAATAGGGTTGGGAAGTTTTCAGCCATTATTTCCTTCAACACTCCTTCTGTTCCCTTTCCCTTCTTTTCTCCTTCTGGGATGCCCTTAATGCGTATGTTTGTGTGTTTTGTTATCGATTAATTCCCTGAGTCTATGCTGGATTTTTTCTATCTTTTTGTCTATCTGTTCTACTATCTCTTTGATTTCAGCTGTATTGTCTTCCATATCACTAATTCTTTCCTCTGCCTGTTCTAATCTGATGTTATGTGATCCAGCCTCTTTTTGATTTCTCTGATTGTGCCATTTTTCACCATCATATCTATTGTCTTTTTAGGCATGTTTGCAATTTCTTCAGTATGTTCTCCCAGTGTCTTCTTTATATCCTTAATCTCTTCCTTCACTTCTTTAAGTTGGTCCATGATATTTGTTTGGAAGCTTTGATTAGTTGTTCGATGTTCTGCATCACATCCTGGTTTTTAATTTGTTCATTGGACTGGTCCATAGTTCTTGTTTCTCAGAGTCATTTGTATATTTTTGTTGCCCTCTGGTCATCATATTATCTTGATGGGTTTGTTCAGTTGATTAGCTTTTCTCTATGCTTTAGAGTTTTATTTAGCTGGTGGTTCTGTGTGTGAGTTAAGTTTTCTCTTTGGCACTTTTTCTTCTTATTTTATTTCCTTGCTTCTTTCTATGTTCCGAATCTCTACCATTCCATCCACGCCATTGATCCATGCAGATAGATGTCCCAAACTTCTCATTCCATGCTTGCACAGCACAGACCCTGGGCAGGACCCCATCCACAATCTGCCTTGCTCTGGGAGCTTGTAGTGTGTGCCCTCCTACACTAACACCCTCTTGGCCCCCTGATTCTGGTTCTTGCTTTGAGATGCCGACAGTCTAGTGGGGAGGCAGGACAATACTTGGCATGATAGATCTCCTACAAGAGGCATTTCCATCTGAATTCTGTAGGAAATCATAAAATAGTCCACTGACCTTACCTGAGGACACATATTAGGGAAGCCTTCCTGAATGTGATGACATTTAACAGGCCATGAAATATAGGCAGGAAATATTTTGATGGAAATAAGTGGGAAGAAAGACCTTGCTCACACAAGCACAAAGTGAAGGCTAGTTGTGGCTGGTCAGTACTTGTGTGAATGTGAGTGGTGGGGGACAGGAAAGATCAATCCAAGGAGTAATTATTGTGATGATAGTCACTGCAGCAGCATAACTTAAAATCTTGCATTCCATCAAGGCAGACAAAACAACTAGGCTGGCATCAACAAAACCCACAGAAAACATCATCAAAATATCTATGTGATATGAATCAGAAATTAGGCCAAACAGAAATATGAAACTCATTAATATGACTCAAAATCCTCACTCTTTTTGTTATGGCTTATCTTCCAGGTTTTCAGGACTTGACTGAGGTAGCGTTGACTACAATACACAAACTTGTTCTTGGAAACACTTTTATTTATAAAAATTTGGAGAAATATTACCTGGGCACTATTTGGTTAAGAGATTTTTAGCATGGGAGATATATTCAAGGGGTTATGTGCTAAATATTTTGGTTTTACTTCAGTTGTAAGATTCCCCTCCCTTCTAGCCTTTTCATTCCAGGTTTCTGTCACATACTGCCCAGTTTTCCTTGGGGCCTTATAATTTCTTAAGAATATGTCCCTATCCCTAAGGCACGAGTTGTTAACCAGGGGTCCACAGACCCATTAGGGGTCCATGAGTTTGAATTGAAAAAAATCAATCTAATGATCTTATTCAAACAACCATATTCATATTGACATATCTTGGAAAATTTAAATTTAACTTTCCTATGTTTTGATGCATTAGATTATTATTTACTGTGTTAAGAAAGAAGCACATATGTATAGTATTATATCATATGCTTTTTATTTCAGTAACTGTATTTCAATATATGTAACTGATTTCCTTTGTACTTTTATTTTATGCATTTTTAAACATTGTTCCTGTTAGAATTTTTTGGTTCACTTGTGATATACTTATTAAATAATATAGAGAATAGTGTGGACTTAGTATGATTTCTATTTTAATGTAGATTATTCTGAATACAGTGAATAAGTGCCTGAAAAAAGGTAAAGATGGCAGAGATTGATTTATGATGCAGTGGAAAACTCGAGCATCTAAACATTTGCCAAAAGTTATCATTTAAACAGATGTTGAACTGTGTTAGGTTATTAGGTATTGAAATTATGGGAAAGTGGTAAAACATAGTTTTGAATAGTCCTAAAATTTAATTTAAAGACATGCTGGAAAAATGGAGAGAATATGGCATCAGTTTAGGTGGGCACTCACCATCTCTATGACAGAGGATGGCTGACTGAGGACAGGGTCCTGCCTGAGATTTCTGTTCTGGGAACCCATGGAGCAAGAACCTTAAGGACATCAATCTGGAGGGATCTAGACAGCAAGGTGGATTGTTCAAGATAAAATAGTGAATTTTTCCCCAGCAGGAAATTGTGGACACACATGGCTAAGCCTCACAATCAGGGCAAAGGGTGAGGACAAGCCCCAATTCCCACCAGCAACCCGGTGAGAGTGAGCTTTCTTTGAGAGTGGGAGGGTTCTGGCAGAGGTTGGAGAGGGCTTTCCTTTCTGTGGATTTGGCTGCCTGGACCCCCTTGTATCTTTGTGGGGGCAAACCAGCCAGTTGAAGTGTCATGAGGTTGAGGGGGGAGGCAAATCTGCTGAGGAAGCCTTAGTTTCCTAACTGCCCTGGGATACAGAGGCTTGGCTCAGGAGAGGTCAGAGTCTGCCAATTTTATAGTTCCACACTGAGAAGTTTCAGAGTTTCAGCTTCATTGGGGGGGCAAGAAAGTGGGAAGTATTTGATAAGTTTCCATGAGCCTATTTAGGGTCCCCTCGGTGGAAGTGGTTGTCTAAAATAGGCCTTTTTTGGGTCCCTAATTTCTCCAAAAAAAAAAGTTACTTAAAAAAAATTAACTTAGTTTAATCACTAATATCTGCCTCAAAACCTGCAGATAGAAACCTTCAGGATAATTGATTGATGAACACAGACAGGCTGAGAGACTCCACAAAGGCCCAAGAAGGAGCGCAGTTTTTCCTTAGTTTATTTGACTGCTTGCTTGCGTGTTTGTTTACTTTTTCTTTGTTTGTTTGTTTCTTCCTTTTCTTTTCTCTTTCCCCACCCCCTTTTTTAAAAAATAAGGTGCAGCTAGCTTCTTTCCTTTTTGCTGTGCTTCTTCTTCCTTGATTTCCCATTCTCTGTGTATATTGATTTTGTCTACCAATGTTATTTCTTTATCTTCCTTCATCTTTCTACCTTCTGCTTTCTGTCGTGGTTCTTATATTTCAACTTTTATCATTAGTCCTCCACTTCATGGGAGTTGATTTATATCTTATCAATTCTGTTTCCTTTTTTTTTTTTTTTTATGAACTATTTCCTTTCAGCCCTTTTAAAATTCTTTCTCTCTCTCCCCATCATTCTGGCCTTTTAAATAATTCTATTTATTATTTGAAGGCATGGACTAATCGATGGCGTGGACTGATCGGTAGAGATTCAGGAATTTTAAGCCTGCCTGTGGTGGTTAACATAGATGGCTAAGCCCCACCCTTGGGGGAAAAGGCTGGTTTGAGCTGCAACTTCTGCACCTGTGACTCCCTCTTCCGGTGTGAGGGAGGATTCTCTGAGAGTGGGAGGGTTCTGACAGAAGGTGGAGAGGGGTTTACCACCTGTGAATTTGGCAGCCTGGACCCTCTCATAGCTTTGGGGAACAGATAAGCTGGCTGAGGGGAGAGGCGAGTCTACTGAGGAAGTCTGATTTACCCAGCAGCCCGTTTACACAGAGACTTGGCTCCAGAGGGGATAGAGTCAGCCAGTTTTATCACTCTGCACTGACAAGCATCAGAGCTTCAGCTCCCCCTGGGGAGGCTGGGAAGTGGGAAGTGCTTGACTAGTTTCCACGAGCCTATTTAGGATGCCCTCAGTGAAGAGGGTGGTCTAGAAAAGGACTCCTTTTGGGTCCCTTATTTCGCCAAAAAACAAACAAATAAAGAAAGAAAGAAAGAAGACAGTCACTTTTAAAAATGAGTTCTTCTTTTTAATTTAGTTTAATAGCTATAATCTGCCTCAAAACCTGCAGATAGAACCCTGCAGGGAAATTGATTGATAAACATAAGCAGGCTGAGAAGTTCCAAAAGGACACTAGAAGGAACACTGTTACTCCTAAGCTTTGTTTGACTGCTTGCTTGTGTGGTTGTTTGGTTTTTCTCTGTTTATTTGTTGTCTCTTACTTTTCTTTCCTCTTTCATTCCCCCACTTCTTTTTCCTTCTTTGTATTTTAAATTAGGTGCTGCTAGCTTGTCTCTTCTTTGACGTGCTTCTTCTTCAGTGAATTCCTATTCTCTGTCTGTATTGATTTTGCCTCCCAACCTATCTATTCCCCTTCCTTCATCTTTCTGCCTTCTGCTTTCTGCTGTTGTTCTTACACACCACGTTTCTTCATTATCCCACAACTTAAGGGTATCAATTTCTATTCTATCTATTCTGTTTTCTTCTTTTTTTAAATAATTTTAACTTTTTCCTTTCAGCCCTTCTTTACTCTTTCTCTCCCTCCTCATCATTCTAGCCTTCTAAATCATTATATATATTCCTCTATGTGGTTTCCCAGTCCATTGTAGGTACTCCACTTTTTTTTCTATTACTCTACACTGCCTACATGAGTTAAATATTCATTTCACTAAGTCTTATTAGGCCCCTCTACTAACTTTTATCAATATTACTTTTATCCGTCTTCCTTTCTCACATCTTCCATTTCCACTGGCCCTAATCTTTTGCCTTCAAGGTAACATAGAAAGAAGCAAGGAAATAAAATAAGAAAAGTGTCAAAGAGAAAACTTAACACAAACACAGAACCACCAACTAAATAAAACTCTAGAGCAGAAAGAGAAGCTAATCATCTGAATAAACCCATCAAGATAAAATGATGACTAGAGGGCAAAAAAATTACAAACCACACTGAGAAACAGGAGATATGGACCAGTCCAATGAACAAACTAAAAACCAGGAAGAGATACAGAACATTGAACAGCAAATTGAAACTTTCCAAACAAATATCATAGACCAATTTAATGAAGTGAAGGAAGAGATTAAGGATATTAAGAAAATACTGGGAGAGTATACTGAAGAAATCGTATACATATGCAAAAAGATAATGGATATGATGGTGATGAATGGCACAATCCAAGAAATCAAAAAGGAAATTTTCAAATTTCTTAAAAGCAAAGATGATAATGTAATGAACCCACTTTGCACCCATCATCAAGATATCAAAAAGATGCTGGAATCACATGACTGCAGATTTGAACAGGCAGTAGAAAGAATTAGTGATATGGAAGAAAATACAACTGAAATCAAACAGATAGAAGAACAGATAGACAAAAAGATAGAAAAAACCCAACAGGGACTCAGGGAATTAACTGACAACACAAAATGCACAAACATAAGCATTATGGGCATCCCAGAAGGAGAAGAGAAGGGAAAGGGAACAGAAGGTTTGTTAAAGACAATAATGGCTGAAAACTTCCAAACCCTATTGAGACAGAAAGATATGCAGATCCAGGAAGCACAGAGCACCCCAAATAGTATAAATCCCAACAGGCCAACTCCAACACATATACTTGTCAAAATGTACAATGCTCAAGACAAAGAGAAAATACTCAACGTAGCAAGAGAAAAGAGAACCATCATATTCAAGGGATGCACAATAAGATTAAGTGCTGATTTCTCAGCTGAAACCATGGAGGCAAGAACACATTGGTATGACATAGTCAAAATACTAAAAGACAAAATGTCCAGCCACAAATTCTCTATCCAGCAAAACTGGCATTCAAAAATGATGGAGAGTTCAAAATATTCACAGATAAACAGAAATTAAGAGAGTATGTCAATAAGAAACCAGCACTTCAAGAAATACTAAAGGAAGTTCTACAAGTTGAAAGGAAAAAACAGGGGAAAGAGAGTTAGAGGAGATTTTAAAAATAACCAAAAAGACAAAAACAGAAAGAAAACAACATTTAACATATATTAACCCAAAGAAAATACAACTGAAGTAAGAAATTTGTTGTGAGTAATAACATTGAAAGTTAATGGTATAAATTCACCATTCAGAGACACAGATTGACAGAAAGGATAAGGAAATATGAACCATCTATAAGCTGTCTACAAGAAACCCAACTTCAACCCAGGGATTCAAGGAGGCTGAAAGTGAATCATTGGAAAACAATTTTTCAAGCTAACAATAGCCATAAAAAGGGCAGGAGTAGCTATTCTAATATCAGACAAAATAGACTTTAAATGCAAAACTATTGTAAGAGACAAAGATAGACACTATATATTAGTAATAGGGGTAATCTCTCAAGAAGAGAGAACAATCATAAACATTTATGCACCTAATTGGCGTGACTCAAAATACATGAGGCAAACTCTGGAAAAGCTAAGTGGAGAAATAAATGCCTCTCAATTATAGCGGGGGACTTTAATACACCATTATCATCATTAGACAGAACATCTAGACAGAGAATCAATAAGGAAACAAAGGCTCTGAACAATACATTAGAGGACCTGGACTTAATAGATATACACAGAACACTACACCCAAATACAGCAGGATTTACATTCTTCTCGAGTGCACATGGATCATATTCCAAGATAGACCACATGCTAGGACACAGAACAACTCTCAATGAATTCAGAAAGACTGAGATTATACAAAGTAATTTCACTCACCACAATGGAATGAAATTGGAAATCACTAAGGGCCAGAGAAACAGGTTAGGCACAAAGATATGGAAGTTAAACAACACACTCTTAGACAAACTGTGGGTCAAGGAGGAAATCTCAAAAGAAATCAGTAACTACCTTGAAACTAATGAAAATGACAAAAGAACATATCAAAACCTATGGGATGCAGCAAAAGCTGTCCTGAGAGGGAAGTTCATAGCCATAAATTTGTATATTAGAAAAGAAGAAAGAGCTAAAATTGAAGACCTAACTGCACACTTGGAGGAATTGGAAAAACAACAACAAACTAAACCTAAAGGAAGTAGTAAGTAGGAAATAAAAAAGATTAGAGCAGAACTAAATGAAATCGAGAAAAGAAAGCACTAAAAAATAAAAATAAAAAAACAAAAGCTCATTCTTTGATAAGATCAATAAAATTGACAAACCCTGTGCCAGACTAACAAAGAAAAAGAGAGAAAAGATGCAAATACACAAAATAAGGAATGAACACGCAGATATCACTACTGACACCACAGAAATAAAGAGTATCATTAGAGGATACTTTGAAAAATTATATGCCAACAAGAATGATAATTTAGAGGAAATGGACAAGTTTCTAAAAACTCAGAAACAGCCTACATTGATGAAAAAAGAGATTGATGAATTCAACAGTCCAATAGAAGTAAAGAGTTAGACTCAGTCATCAAAAAACTCCCAACTAAGAATATTCCAGGACCAGATGGCTTCACAGTTGAATTCTACCAAACATTCCAGAAAGATCTAACACCAATTCTTCTTAAGCTCTTCTAAAAAATAGAAGTAGAAAGAATATTGCCTAATTCATTCTATGATGCCAATATTACCTTAATACCAAAACCAAACAAAGATACCACAAGAAAGGAAAATTACAGACCAATTTCTCTAATGAACCTAGATGCTAAAATCCTCAACAAAATACTTGCTAATCACATTCAACAACATATCAAAATGATTATACACCATGACCAAGTGGGTTTCATCCCAGTTATGCAAGGATGGCTCAATATAAGAAAATCAATCATCATTTCTATAGATGCAGAAAAAGCATTCGACAAAATACAGCACTCTTTCCTCATAAAAACCCTGCAAAACATAGGAATAGAAGGAAAGTTTCTGAACATGATAAAGGGTATATATGAAAAACCCAAAGCTAACATCATCCTTCAATGGTGAAATCCTAAAAGCCTTCCCTCTGAGATCGGGAACAAGACAAGGAGTCCCACTATCACCATCCCTATTTAACATTATCTTAGAAGTACTTGCTTGAGCACTGACACAAGAAAAATATATAAAAGGCATCCAGATTGGAAAAAAAGAACTAAAAATGTCATTAATTGCAGACGACATGATCCTATACATAGAAAGACCTGAGAAATCTACAACAAAGCTTCTAGAACTTATAAAAGAGTTCAGTAATGTTGCAGGCTATAATATCAATGCTCAAAAATGAGTAGCATTTCTGTACCCCAATAACAAACAATCTGAGGAGGAAATTTTAAAAATACCATTTACAATAGTAACCAAAAGAATCAAATACATAGAATAAATTTAACTAAAGATGTAAAGGACTTATATACAGAAAACTACAGAACGTTGTTGAAGGAAATGAAATAATACTTAAATAAATGTAAGAATATTCCCTGTTCATGGATAGGAAGACTAAACATCATCAAGATATCTAACCTATCCAAACTAATCTACAGATTTAATACAATCTCAAAAAAATCAATATTACTCCAAATCTACAGTGGTCAAAACTGCATGGTATTGACACAGGAATAGACATACTGAACAATGGAACCAAATTGAGTGTTCCAATATAGATCCTTGCCCATTACAGTCATCTGATATTTGACAAGGCCACCAAACCCACTCAGTTGGGAGAGAGTGGCCTCTTTAACAAGTGGTGCTTGGAGAACTGGATATCCATATCCAAAAGAATGTGAGAGGAACACCATCTCACACCTTATACAAAAATCAACTCAAGATGATTCAAAGATCTAAATATAAGAGCCAAGACCATAAAGTCCTTGGAAGGTAATATAAGGAAGCATCTACAGGACCTTGTAATAGGTAATGGTTTCATGAACTTCACACCCAAAACATGAGCAGCAAAAGAAAAAATAGATAAATGTGATCTCCTTAAAATTAAAAACTTCTGCACCTTAAAGAACATTATCAAGAAAGTAAAAAGGTGCCCTACCCAATGGGAGAAAATATTTGGTAACCATATATCTGATAGGAGCCTAATAACCTACATATATAAATAAATCCTACACCTCAAAAATAAAAAGACTAACAACCCTCTATGGTGTGAACTGTGGTCTATGGTTGGTGGCAAGGCTCCAGGATGTGTAAGTTCATTGAGGGTGGTGGGTAACACTTGTGGGAGATGTTCGTGTGGGATGTGGTGGGAGGTGTGGGAGGTGGGCAATATGGGAATCCCAGTGGTTTCCATGTAATATTTTGGGTAATCTAAGCACCTCTTAAATGGATGTAGGCCATTTTAAATCAGCACACACCACTTAGAACTGAGTGGGAGAGAGTGTGGTCTACAGTGTGAACTGTGGTCTATGGTTGGTGGCAAGGCTCCAGGATGTGTAAGTTCATTGAGGTTGGTGGGCCACACTGTGGGAGATGTTTGTGTGGGATGTGGTGGGAGGTGTGGGAGGTGGGCAACATGGGAATCCCAGTGGGTTCCGTGTAATATTTTAGGTAATCTAAGCACCTCTTAAAATATATGTATATATATATATATAAATAACATTTTTGTAAGCAAATACACATATATGCATATATATTTATATATCATTTTACAAATGTTTGTATGAATTGTGAGAATTTTGGTTTTTACCCATAATAAATAAAAAATATATAT
>JAKSZT010008315.1:4457819-4469931 GCA_026826555.1 Tolypeutes matacus | reverse complement strand
TTTAAAAAAAAAAAGAAGAAGAAAACAAAATAGATGGAATAGAAATTGACACCCTTAAGTTGTGGGTCTATGAAAAAATGTCTCTAAGAGCCACAACAGAAAACAGGAGGCAGAAAGATGCAGGAAGGATAAGCAATAGTTTGTAATACAGAATCATTATATACAGTGAGTGGGAATTTACTGAATAAGAAGCCCAGCAAAGAAGCAACAAGCTGGCAGCACCTATTTAAAAAAATATATATAGAAGGAAAAAGGAAGGGCGGAGGAAAAAGGAAATAATAGCAATAGACCAGAAAGTAATAGAGAGAAACCAAAGATCCACAAAGGCAAGCAGTCAAACAGAGCTAAGTGGTGTCAATAATTCCCCTAGGGTCCACGTGGATCCTTCCTGCCTACTTGTGTTTATCAATCAATTTCCCCACAGGGTTCTTTATGCAGGTCCTGAAGCAGCTTTTAGCTATTAAACTAAATTAAAAAGAATTTATTTTTCATTTGTTGAGGTGACCTCACTTTTTTTTTTTAATTTTTATTTTTTTTTAGCCAAATGCAGGACCCAAAATTATTCCTCCGCTAGACCAGCCCCCTTACAGAAGGGACCCTAGCTGGGCCCATGGAAATTAATCAAGTACGTCCCACTTTCCGGACTCCCCAGGTTAGGTGTGGCTCTGTTGTTAGTCAGTGAGGAGTGCTAAAGAGGGCGGATTCCGCCCCTTCTGGAGCCCAACTCAAGGGTCACCGGGCTGCTCAGTAAATCAGTTTGAGTGCAGATTCGCATCTGCTCTCAGCCTAATGCTGCTTCAGGTTGGCTTATCTGCTCCCCAAAGCTATGGGGCGGTGCAGGCAGCCAGATCGATGTCTAAAAATATAAAATACCCTTCCCTGACTTCCAACAGACCCCTCCCTTTTTTGGGAAGTGTCCCTTCTTCCTGGCCCCGCAGTGGCCCGGGTCTTATCAGTGGGTGGCTAGGGAAATCAGCTGCATTTCCGACCAAAATCCCCTCTCCGGTTCACCGGGTGCACATTAGCTCGTTTGTTCTGTTCACACAAGGTCCAAGGGACACCAGGCAGCCAGATCCCCAGAAAATAAAACTTTTTCGCCCCACCTGCAGCTCCAAATCGCCGTTTTATTTAATTTTTTTTTAACCGCGGGGCTCAGCCGCCCGTGCCAACCTCCACCAGCAGCCTCAAAACTCACGAATCTCCACCGTTCCGTCCACGCCGCCGATCCGCGCAGATAGATGTCCCAAGCTTCTCACTCCACGCGTGCACAGCACAGACCCCCGGGCAGGACCCCATCCACAATCCGCCTTGCTCTGGGAGCTTGCAATGTGTGCCCTCCTACACTAATGCCATCTTGGCTCTTTCTCTATATATTTCTTATGAAACACTTCTTTGTCTGCTTCCCTCAAAGTTTGATGGAATTTGGCTTGTAAATCAATTTATTAAATATATTTTCCAGTTTTCCTTGTTATTTCTTCTTTGATGCATGCCTTAATTGGTAATTTGTCATTACATTTCCATAGATTGGGATTTTCCTAGATCTACTGATATTAATTCTAATTCTATTGTAGTCAGCAAACATAATCTGAAATATTTTGACATTTTAAATTTATTGAAGCACACTTTTTGGCTCACCATACAATCTATCTTGGTTAATGTTCCAAGAGTGTTTAAAAAGCAGAAGTCACTGCCTTATTCTATATTAGAGCCTATAATGTATTGACTTATATTGAAACTGTATTTCTTAGATTTGCTTAAATAGAGTTCTTGTTGTGACTTAATTTTTACCAATGAGTGGCATTTTTTTGCAAGGTTTAAAAGTTGAAATAAGGTGGAGCACCTTTCTGCAACAGTAGGGAAGAAGAATTCTGATTTTCAAAGTTTATTCACTTTGTAACTTCAATTCTAAACATGACATTATCCCAATTGGCATTTTCAGAGATCACCTAATATGGAGTAGGAACCCTGCAAGGAACACTGCAAGAGTCAATGAGGGCCATCTCTGGTGGTCAGATCCACATCAAGTAAGAGGATCTGACTTGGAGACTCTGGACCTTACAAGTAATTTTTAAAGCAGAGCATGTCAGCATTGAAGTTTCATTTTAGGGTTTTTGCCCTAGCTATGGAGGAGAACATACAGGAAGTAGATGTTGCGGCAAGAAACTGGCCATCCTGAAGATACCCAAAAGTCTAAAGTAAATAAATAACTGGGAATGAGATATGGGAATATATGTGAAAAATGTTTAGAAAATTTTACCCACAGGGCTTGATGGCTGGTTGGGTGAGAGAGGTAAACAAGATGTAAAATACTATCATTTTTTATTGAATAAATATCTCTTAGGCACCTACTGTAACCAGGTGCTAAAGATATGGCAATGAGCCAGAGAGGCAAGGCCCTACTCCCATGGGGACTACATTTGAGACTGGGGTGACTGAAGGCCTTGGAGGGTGAGATACCTTCCCTGAAGGAATTAATAAAAGAGGAACCTATTGGGGCAATGGCAGTCGGTTTGAGCTTGAAAGGCCTGCAGTTTATGAAGGTTGAAAAACTACAAAAGTGCTTGAAATTCACAGGTTTGCAATTTGGGAGGGAGATGACCTATAGCAGTAGATCTGAGAGATGTCAAAATGTGGTAGTAATGGACCACAGAGAACACAGGGTTAGAAATATGCCCAAATAGTTGTGAGGAATCATGCACTTTGAAAAGGAGGCAAGAGGATCGATCCCCCACCCAAAAGAGCTGAGAAAGGCAGACACTGAGAAAGGGGTCCTGAGAAGCAGGTGTATGTCAGATGCTGCATAAATGCTCAGAGATGGCCCTGTGTAGGGACTGTTGCTGTGGCAGCAGGAGGCAGAAGCAGCTTCTACATGTCCATAGTGAATATATTGCAGTAGATGGAGGGGACAGAAAAAGAGAAGGAAAAGACAGCCCTTTACAAGAGACAGGAACAGGCAGCCCTTTGAAAGCTATGTTCTCCTTGGCCTGCTATAGAGAAAGATTAAAGAGAGGGCATGCAGCCTCTGAAAACAAATCTATCAGGAAAAATTTTTTCACAGAGGAAAATGAAAGGAAAATTCAATGAAGGATATGTGGTTTTAAGAAAAATGTTGGAATAAGTGGTTGTTGTAGAGATAATGGGCATTTGTCAATAAAAGCAGTTGACTCCTTTCTTTTATGAGTGCAAGATGGGTTCTAAAATAGTCACAGAAGGAAACATGACTCTGAAGTAAGTGTCATGTCACCTCTGCAGAGAACTGCAGTTTCCAGGACAGGCCAGCACTGTAGCCCACATGGACCAAGGCAAGCATCCACACCCAGATGGTCAAGGATGTCCAATGAGACACTGGGGATGGAGTTTGTGCTGCAGGGGATCTCAGAGCACCCAGAGCTGTGGCTTCCCCAGTTTTGTTGCTTTCTTTCCCTCTACACTGTAGACCTCATGGGCAACACTCTAATCATTGCCATCATCACCTGTAGCTCCAGCTTCCACAGCCCCATGTACTTTTTCCTGTCTAACCTGGCCACCATGGACATTATCTGCACCTCCTCTGTGATGCCCAAGGTGTTAGCAGGTCTGGCCTTTGAGGAAAATTCCATCTCCTTTCAGGGGTGCGTGGCCCAGCTCTTCTTTCTCATCTGGTCTCTGTCTTCTGAGCTGCTCCTCCTCACAGTAATGGCCAATGACTGCTATGTGGCCATCTGCCAGCCTCTGTATTAGAGGATGCTGATGAGCCCACTGGTGTGTGGGGCATTGGCTGCAGCAGTCTGGGCCATCTGTGCCCTGAACTCCTTCATTAACACTGGTCTGATGGCACAACTGTCCTTCTGTGGCCCCATTACTCACTTCTGTGAGATCCCCCCACACTTGCTACTTTCCTTCAGTCCCACCTATTGAACAGCATCATGACAGTCTTGGCCAATATCTTCTAAGGATTCATCAACTTCCTTCCCACACTCATGTCTTATGGCTGCATCATTGCCAGCATTCTATGCATTTGTTCAGCTGAGGATAAGTGGTAGGCCCTCTCTACCTGCTCCTCCCACCTAAATGTGGTCTCCATCTACTACTCAGTGGTGTTCTGTGCCTACATCAGCCCAGTCTCTGGCTACAGTTCTGAGAGAAATAAAGTTGCTGGGGTGCTGTACACAATTCTGAGCCCCACCCTGAACCCACTCATCTATACACTGAGGAATAAGGAGTTCAAGGAAGTCCTTGGGAAATTTTTCTCATTTTGCAGACGTTAAATGCCTTTCTTCCACATTGTGGTGTTCCAGGCCTATTTTCTGAAGACCAGTCACATAGAAGTGAGACCTAGCTGTCACAGTTTTAGCAAAATGCTCTTCCAGGATTGATACTGACCACATTAGCATAGTTTTGTTGGGTCAATTGTTTTCTGGAACAGTATGGATCTTTTGTACCGGCCACAGCATGGTGTCTTATATGTCATCACATAACACATGTTGGGCATACAGAACCAGACTTAGCTCCTGAAACATAATCACCTTACTCTCTAGGAAACATGCTAGTCTATGGGTACGGTCTTAGAGGGCGCTGACCCCTAAAACTATCTCCTGGGCCTCTCCTGACCCAGTCTTCCTTAACTTTGATTATACCCTTTTTTGTACCACAAGCTCTAACTGAAAAGGTCAATCAGCTATACATGTGCCTGTGCCTCACTTCTCATCTCATGCCATGCAGCCATCCACACACTTGTCCACAGGGGTCTATTTTCCCAGAATCCCCCTTCCCATCAGTAGCCAACACAAACCCGTGTTTGCAGCTGCACCACATCTTTCATGAAACATTTTAAATACTTTTATCCACATTTCATAAAAGGAAGGTTATCCACTTCATGAGTTGTGATATTTAGCTCCAGTGGAGGTCTGAGTTAGGTGGGAAGAGTTAGGGGTAGCGGTTTCTGTTTAGTGTGTTGGAGTGGGGAAGAATATCTGTGGTGCAGAGGTTGGTGGTTGCTACTGTTGATTCCTGGAGTGAGGATTTTGTGTTGTGTATTCATTTCCAAAAGTTGCCACAACCACCAAAACTACATGGCTTAAAGCAAGAGAAACTATTCTCTTACACTTCTAAAAGCTAGAATTAAAAATATTAAGATATTAGTAGGGTCACACTCTCAAAGGCTTTAGGGGAGATTTCTTCCTTGCCTCTTCAAGCTGTTGGTGGCTCCTGGTAATTCTTGGCATGTGGCAGCATCCATCCAATCTCTGCCTCCTTTCTCATGTGGCCATCTTACCTGTGTCTCCCCACTGTGTCTGTGTCTCAAATCTTCCCCTTCTTTTTCATATAAAGAAACCAGTTACTGTATTAAGATGAAATCCTTAAATTAATTACATCATCAAAAAGCATTTTTTCTAAATAAGGACACACTCACAGGTAGACATATTTCTTTCAGGGACAGTATTCAGTGTATTAGTCTGCCCCCTTGTTCCTTAAAATTCATGCCTGTACCAGATGCAAATACATTTACCACATCCCAGCCTATGCCCCCAAATCTTAAGCAATTATAGCATACACTGTAAGTACAAAACATGCAAATATCATCAGCTCAAAATCCCCAATGTCATCATTTAAATCATCTAATCAAGTATATGTGAAACTTTAGGTATGATTCATCCAGGGGCAAAATCCCCCTCCATCTCTGAACCTGTGTAATGAGAAAACTAGTCAACAACTTTGAAAATACATTGGTAGGACATGTATTGAATAGAAATTTCCATTCTAAAAGGAATAAATTGGGAAAATATAAAAAGGGATCACTAGTTCCAGGCCATGTCAAAACCCAGCAAGGCAAATTTTCTCGGCTCCACTTGTTGTCTCCTTTAATTATGCAACAGTCTAAAAAGGAATTTCTTAGGTTCTTACACAGTCTCAAGTTCACACAGTCATTGCTGCAGGGAGGTGAAAGTTGACAGAGTGGCAAGCTGTTTGTCAAGTTCCCTTGTACTCCACTGGTATTATAATCCTTTCAGACTTTCCTGGGAATGTCACCTGAAAATTGTCTCTTTCTGTACCAGTTTGGGCTGAGTCAAGCTGGTCACATCTATAGGTTAAGATTCAATTTTGCTTTATATTACAGAAACCCCAACTGGATTAAATACATGGGAATTTATGTTTCTTCTACATAAAGGAATTCTGGATATAGACTGTTCAAGGGTGGTGAGGTGTTCTCATGGAGAGCATTAAAGCCACACTCCTATGTTTTTCTGCTCCCCTTCCTTAGAGCATGGAGACTTTGTCACAACCATCTTGCAGAGGGAAGGAAAGAGTGGCTAGGCAAATGGCCATGTTCTGGCTCATTCTGGGACCAAGAGTTTCCATTGACATCTCCTTAACCAGGCTGATCATGTTTCAGCCATGTTGGAAGGAAGGACAATTAGCAGGCAGCATAAGAGTGGACATCATGTGGACATTGGAAGAGCACAACCCATTACCAGTCCCCATGAGCTTCAGCAATTATCCAAGTTTATTAATCCTTGCTATGTGTTGCTCACTTTTCTTTCAATGGCCACACAAATGACCTGGAACTAAACATTGCAAAGTTCTCACCTCTTTTGCTGGTCTTGACACTGTACATGTCTTGGCTACTATCCATGCTTTCTGAAATATTAATTCACTTTAGAATTGAATGAGATAGTGGAGACTACACACTGCTTCCTTCATAGCCCAAATGTATTTTAACCAGGGAGAACGAGAATGTGCCCAAGTAAAAGCACTATCCAGATGTCTTCAGTGAGATGGGAGGGATCCCCACAAAAACACTTGGTGTGGGCATTTGTCAGCGTTCCTGCAGCTTGGAGAGCTATGTTTAGAAGTAATAATTTACAAATGGGTGCCCATATTAGTGCTAGTTATAGTGTGTGTTCTGTTTCACATCTATTGATGTTAATAAAAACCAGGTGGTGTATGTGGGATATTTGTCAGGAGGGACAATGAGATGTAGCAAAGACCTTCTCACCTAAGAGAACAGGAAGAAGAACTCATATCTGTTAAGAGGATAAGATCTAGGGACAGGATGTGACCACCATCTAGTGGCCAGCTGATGGTGGCAGCATAATTTTAAAATACTCAAACTTGAGTATAGGCCATATAGGTTAATGGGCTCTGGGAATTAAATATGGAGATATCAACATCCCTGCCTTCAAGAACTCTCAATTTAGTGGTTATTCATCCAGAGAGAGGAAACCAAACACTTCTCAGGTGGACAAAAAAGAACTAAAGTGAACATATGCAAAGATATATGATTATCGATAGCAGTATACCACAGAGGGCAGCAATGTTCTCACAGTGTTCCTGTAGAGGTTTACATAATTTTTGTAATTGTCAAATGCAGCTATTTTGTTTATCTCTACCCTCTTTTTCAAAAGTGAAAGAAGGTAAACCAGTAAATTATTAGGAAAAAATCTTACACTGAAAGACACATGGATACAAAACTCAGAGGATGGTACAAAAGAGACCTTTGTTTTCACAGCAATTCATCCTACCCCACATGAGGCTCCCAAGCATATGTGAGGACCCTCTTCTCTGACTCCCTCTGTCCTCATCCCCAGGCTTCTCAATCTCCACACATTTCTGCCTTCCACACCCCTCTCCCCTTCATTCTATGGAATGGTCTTTCAGTCTATGTACGAGCTTCATATGTTTTTCACCCTTGATTGAGACAGAAAATGGCTTTGGTTCCCTTACCTTCAGATAAATGTAATCAAGCAAAAAAAAAAAAAAAGCATTTGAAAATGTGGGCTTATCTACTTTACATTCCAACAGTTAGTTTTATTCTTACCTTTTTCATTCAGGTAGCAGAAAGGATGTCTTATTGTTTATTGTTACAAAATAAACAAAAGTGGAAGTGTCAGTATACAATTTCAAGTTTAACATAAATTTCAGAAAAACATATCATCACCGGTAGTTTGAGTTTGATAGTTTTTTAGATCAAAGACAAGTCCCCAAGTGTCAGGACATGAGACTGACACCAGGGTAGGAGGAGTGATAATGTGGGATATAATCTCTGCCCCAGAGAAGACAAGAATCTTTTAGACCTGGAGCAGGATAGAGTAAAAGGGGGCGCACAAGCAATAAATGGTGTTGAAGGTTATTTACACAGTCTGTGCCCCACTGATAAAGCCACGCCCTGAGAGCTGTGATGATTGGAGAATTCCATTATTTATCCTCAAAGAGGAGAAACCCCATGGAGTTTCCTCCCAACACTGAGCAGAGGTAGTAGAGTGGAAGAGGCTATGGGCATGACCATGCCCTGGAAATGCAGCAGGCTTTCTAAGGCTATAGACTTAGCCACAAAGAAATTTATGTTTTTCATGGAGGAAGCTGAAAATGATAAAGAGAGATGCAGCACCTAAGTTGCTTCATGACTGAGTAGAGGGTTTCATCTATGGATATCAGTCTGAGCCACTCATCCAATACCAAAAGGAAAGTCAATGCTGAGCAGGTGCATTTTGGAAGAACACCACTCCCAAGAGGTTCCCTCACTTTCAGATGCCTGCTGGACTACTAGACTCTACCTTGCTCTTCCTCTGCTGTGTTGCTACATAAACCTCTGGAGAATGAAAGATAATGGGCCTAAGGTCAACATGAGGCAGGGCTCTGGTGCTAGGCAAAATGTGATCCATTATAGAAATAATGTATTGTGGTAAAGAAAATGAACAGTTATCCTTCTTGTTCATCTGGAGTCACACTAAACTATTGTAGATGATGTATTAATATTGATTATATCTTACAATGCGATTTATTGAAAAATGGTTACTGTCTCTTTCTCCCATTTTTCCAAAGAACCCCTCTCAGTAGGAGGATGAATGAGGAGAAATCCCTGTTCTGCCTCCATGACACCCATAGAAAGATCTGTAGGTTCCAGATTCTTTCTCCACTGTGAAGGCCATTCCCACACCACAGAATGGGGACCACCCCCTTGGCAACTATGCATGAAAAGAGACCCACAGTTCCAACCTCTCTTCTACAAGGACAGTGAAATGGTGTAAATGAATTATGTTTGGTGCTTTGTCATCTTACCTTGCCTGGTCAAAATTTCCTATTTTAAGTGATCACCCCAGTTGGTTCTCCCCTTGGTAAAACTGCAACTAGCAAGGCATATACTTCCATATGGTCTGGATGATAAGAGCCACCCGCAGCTTCCCAAAATGGCTTTTGGTGCTTTTTCCCTTTGGAACACATAGTTTAAAACTGTGAATCCCAGCAGCCATGGGAAAAATTCCACTCTTCCCCTCTGGGTCACAATAATTTTGATAAAGCAGGACCTATTTATTTTTCTGCTCACTACTCCCTACTGTCTCCTGTGGTAGCCTGGGTTAGATGAGCATTGGGCCCCTCTGCCACCCTCATTTTTCCCTCCTCCCAGGCCCTTTGCTCTAATAAAGCTGTCTTTTCCTGCATTCACAGTTCTCTGGATATCTGTGCTTGTATCTCATCACCACAGATCTTTCACATAGCATCCAAAGCAATTCATGCGGCTAACAGGGTGACTTGATGCTGGCATGTAATGACCAGGTGGGAATGCCTTTATGCTGCTCTTGATTTACTATCCTGCTTTCTCAAGTGGCTAGCACTATTTGAGAAGACTTCACCACCTACTAGCATTCATTGGTGCTGTTTTGTGCAGCTGCCTTTTGTGTTTGTCAGGTATTGCTTAGGTTACTCACATCAAATTGAAGATCCATTAAAGGTTGGGAACCTGCACAGAAGAACAGGTGATTTCCTGGGGACCACTTACATCAGTCACTGGTCTTAGTAGGGAAAGAAGTGGGACAATGACCAATACTACTCTCTCAAAAGAAGCAGAGGCCAGGGTGATACCAGTGAAAATTTGTATAAATGAATCAGCTGTTTTCCTACAAAGATATAGAGGTCCACACAAAATATAGGAGGAGCTGTTTCCAGGTCTGTGTGCCTTAGGCCACTCAGAGGGTAAGGACTCATGGGCCTGTTGTTGGTTGTGTATGTCAATCACCCATAGGCCTGAGGATGGCACTGTATTGAGATGGAAGCCTCCAAGATTATCTTGTCTGAGCTTCATCTGCCAGACCATGTTCAAAGGTAGTATACTGTTCCTGGGTTTAGGGACTATTTCCCCTACCACAGCACATATGGAGGGGGAATATGGCACCCTTCTGGCCAAAGGGACACAAGGGTCAGTGATCCTTATATTACTGCAGTCTTCACTGCTGTCACTCTTTGTCCCCTACCCTATGGGTTATAGAGGGGTGAAATGTTGAATTGTGGAGGCTAGTAATCTCATGGGCAAATGCAAAGAACCCAAGCACCTTGTGTCAGCTCCACCTAAGACTCCAACATGGTTTCCTCCCTAATGAGGAAATGTAAGACACCAATGCAACATTCTTGGGCTTTGTTAAATGCTGCATCACATCAATATGCTAAATTGGCAGTCTTATTAGCATAATGTTTGAGCACTTTGCCCAATATCCCAGCTTCACTAGTATTAATAACTGGAGATCTTATAGGGGCTCCTAGAGAGAGAGGCAGCAGAATATGAGACAGGACAGATGGTCCCCTTAACTCTTCTGTTAGTGACCTACAAGACAATAAATCCAGGTTAGGGTGGATATGAAAACCCAAACCAGAAATTTTACCAGACTAAAAATTCTAGCTATTAAGGATATTGTTCAGCAGGAGGGAGAAACTGTGTCTGACTCAACACAAGGTCCACATTGTTAGTAAACCCCCAGGAGATGTGAAAATTAGCAGGCATTGCCATAGACTCCAAATCACTAAAGACTGTGAGCTCTTCCTCTATTGAGTTAATAAAAAGACACAATGGTCCATAGTGAGATTTACTGCCAAGGAAATGCCCACTGGAAAACAACTAAGGAATCCTGATTGTTACTAAAATATTGAGATGCTGGAATGGGCATAACATTTCTTTGAGCATTCAGACAAAAAAGGCCCAGAGTTTGTCACTGGCCCCATGGGAGCCCCATTTGATACCAAGACATGAGAAATTTTCTTACAGGGAAACTCCTCCCCCACCTTACTAGGAAGATTTACTCATCCTAATTGGCAAAGCTCATACTATTAGTGAGGATATGGATGGCAGGACATTGGGGGACTTACATCAGTGAGTAAGTCCCTGTCTTCTCAGAATCAGGCTACCACCCCACATTGTGCCTTCACTAGAGGGCTCCTACTTCCTCCTCCTCCTGCATATCAAATGACCAATCCCTTGCTCCCAGAAATTATGACTATTGGAACAATTTTCATTAAACAGTGTCCACTAGTGTTGTCATCCTTGTTCTTACTTTCTTCACTTGGGTATTGATGCTTAAACAAGTCACCTGGAATTATGTCAATTCCTTGACCCTTTTTGTGGGCCATGCCAAATGAGACCCTTATGAAATAACCTCTATTAATCAATGCCACAATATCAACCAGAACAAGGAACTCTGGCTTCTAATCCATGTTCTCCTCCAAGAGGGAACCATTCATTATACCTACCATCTCCCTGTACAAAGCCATAGTTGTCCAGTTATAAAACTCTCACCTGTGAAAGATGATGAACCATCAGTTTTACCAAACTTAATAAATATGTTCTGCCAATCAAAGCCCCTATTTATAATATTTAATGAATAAAATATGTACATAGGAACACAGACATTTGCTTTGCAGTGACAGACTTAGCCAACATGGTTTACTCAGTGTCAACACCTAAAAAACTAACTGTTACCACATGTATCTTAACAAATGGTCTTTAAAAAAAACACTTAATTCTGGCACTACATAGCTGAAATCACATTAAAGGGTGGCTCTAAAAAGTACCTTCTAGAGTATATAGCCTCACTAACACATCATTTACAGAAATAAGGCTGGAAATTAGAATGGCATAAAACACAAAGGCCATTGATATTTTTCAAATTCCTCAGCATCAATTAGTCCTCTGAGAACACACAGATTCCCACCACCATCAAACAGAAGCCCGCTGCAGACACTAAGACATGCCCAATACCTATTAGGCTTATTCATGTTCTATAGGTAGCACATCCTATATCTCTCACTCATTATAGTCTATATGCAAAACCACAGGTACATCTGTTGCTTTCCAATGGGGAGATCA
>JAKSZT010008315.1:4410587-4457809 GCA_026826555.1 Tolypeutes matacus | reverse complement strand
AATACCTTGGGTAAGAAATAATTCCATGCAAGATATCAGCATGGCCACTGAAGCCTCACTGGTAAAATGGAAATGATATCTATGGGACAAGGCTCAATCTGACAGAGTCTTTCCAAATTACAGGATGATGTGAACTGCCCAATGTTTAGACACTTGTCCACAGATCTTTAGACACTGGTGAGGGTTCTTCCCATTGTTTCATCTTCTAACTAACTGGGGAGCCCCTGAGAACCAACTCTTTGACATGGAAAGGGAATCAGTATATTTCACTAAAGGAAACACTAGGCAATGCAGCTCACTGGAGGGCTACAATGTATCAGTTGGCCCCAAACATCCCACTTACACAAGATGGCTGTTTGGGATCTGCACATTTGGCAGAGCTGGAAACGACCCATTTGGCTCTCAAGGATGTTCTGAGCTGCCAAATTGTCCAATCTCCAAATTTCCACTAATTCTTGGGCAGCAGCTAAATAGCTGGCAGAGTGTAAGCCATATTAAGGGCATAAGCACAAATGTTCATTTCATACCTGGAGGGTATGCAATGTCTTCTCTAGTGAGTAAAATAACAGTGAAACTATCTCTCATGGGTCCTAGGATATTTGCTGAGAGTGGGCAGGATCTGTGCTTATAATTCCACACAGGTTGACCCTCCATATAAACAGGCTGCAATGCCAATTGTATTTCCTTAGGTTAAATATCAGCTCCCATTCTCAACCTACATTATATTTCCTAGTAACCTATACCCTAGAGTTTACTTCTGTGAATTGACTCATTGCATTTAGTTCATATGAGTGAGACCATACAATTTTGTCACTTTGTGACTGGCTTATTTCTTTCAGCATAATTAAGAAGGGTAAATTAAAGTGTAAAATGACAGACAGTATTAATATAAGTTATGACAAAGGAAAGCCAAATTATAAAATTGATGAAGTAAATAATGCCTTTACAGCAATAAAATTTAATATTAATGGCTTGAACTCCCCAATCAAAAGACATAGGCTGGAGAGCATGAGTAAGAAATGTCTGTCTTTATGCCATCCACAAGAGACTCACCTTAGCGATCTAAGGACCCAACTAAGTTGAGAGTGAAAAGTTGGAAAAAGGTATTCCACACAAATAGTAATCAAAAAGATCTGTAGTAATGATACTAATATTCAAAAACTAGATTTTAAAGGAAAATCTTTATAAGAGATGAAAAAGTTCATTTTATATTAGTTAAAGGGACAGTTCAACAAAAAATAACTATAATAAAGATTTATGCACCTAACATGGGTGCCCCAAAATTCATGAGGCATAGACTGGCAAAACTGAAGGGAGAAATAAACATTTCTACAATAATAAGTGGAGACTTCAATACAACACTCTCACCATTGGATAGAACATCTGGACAGAGGATAAAAAAGGAAACAAATAACTTTAATGGTATGATAAATGAACTAGACCTTATTTATAGATATTATGCAGATATATAGAGAGCATTGAACCTCAAAACAGCAAGATATATATATTTTTTCCAAGCATTCATGGATTATTCTCCAGGATAGATCATATGTTCTATTACAAGACAGGTCTCAATAAATTTAAAAAGACTGAAATGATACAAAACACTTTCTATGATCATAATGGATTGAAGCTGGAAATAAACAATGGATGGGGAACAGGAAGATTAATAAATTTATGGAGATTAAACATTACATTATTAAATAATCAGTGGGTCAAAGAATAAATTGTAAGAAAATTCAGTAAATATCTTGAGATGAATGAAAACTAGAACACAACATATTAAAACCTACGGGATGAGGAGTCTTCTGGGATGATGTTGTATTACAGAGGAAGAGAGACTACTTCTCTCACAGAAAATTAGCTAGAGGAAAGAGTCTCTCTGAAATGTTGCTCTGTGTCTCAGGACAATATTGGAAGGTAAGATACCACCCAGAAGATAGGGGTGAAGGAAAGGAGTCTCAGCTGACTGAAAAATTCCATTAATACAAATGCAAAGGCAGGAATGGATGTCTATCTCTATCCCTCCACTGATCAAGCAAAGACTAGTCTGCAGACTGCAGCAATTATTGACTGCAGTGGCTGTGGGCTGAGGGAGTTGCAGGAGCCCTCTTCCAAAAGAAAATGGAGAGATAGAAAATTTAGATTTTGGCCTGTGAACTTGTTCTGTTGTATTGGAGAGGTCACAAACTTCCAGGCTGGAACAACATTGTTTGCCTGAGAGCCAGCAGGAAGCTAAAGATAACTTGCCTTCTCAAACAGTTTCCCTACTGCCCAGGGTTGGTTGATGAAGAGTCAGAGGAAGGGAAGGAGTGACCAGGCTTGGGTGGAGAACAGCCTCTGAAAAAGTTTGTGAGGCTTGGTCAGCCCTTAAGAAAATGGTTCTTCCCCATTCACCACAGAGTTACACTGAATGCATTCTCCCCTAGCACCTGAGATCTGATCTGAGAGGCCTACTGAAGAATGTCATCTATTGGCCATACAAGAAAAGTACACAAAACAGGAAAAATAATAAATAAAAGAGGCAATCACGTGCCTTTACTGACACCCTCTCCAAGGCCCTTGGAAACTTGTCTGCAATCCATTACTGTTTCCTTAGCCTTGGTTTGTGCAGTTAAACATGGGCAATCCTAAGTATCTAGATCAAGTTGAATCAAGAGTCATAGAATAGTGTAGCTCACAGCTACTAAATAGTAAATCCCTAGGCAAAAGAGATAAAGGAAGAATGAGAGTAAATCAGAAACAGATACCTAGATGCCTAGACATCAGCAAAAATTACAAGCCATTCAAAGAAAAAGAAAGAGATGCCTGAAGCAAAGGAAAAAATCGAAGCTCCAGATAAGACACAGGACTTGAAACAGCTAAACATTGAGGTTCATGCAAATCTCCTAAATCAAATCACGGAGTTGAAGGTCAACATGAATAAAGAAATAAAAGATTAAGAAGGCAGTGATTGAAGGGGAAAGATGGCATCAGTTTAGGAGGGCACTTGCTGACTCACTGTCTGAGGACGGCTGATTGGAGACAGGGTCCTGCCCAGGAGGTCTGTGCTGGGGGTGCATGGAGCTAGAACCTTGGGGACATCAATCTGGAGGGAGCTGGATCACCATTCCTGAGGTAGATTGCTCAGGAAGGATACATGAGTTTTTCCCCTGCCTGCGGTGGTTGACACAGGAAGCTGAGCAACATCCTCAGGGAAAAATGCTGGTTTGAGCTGCAACTCCCGCTGGCAAGCTGGTGAGAGGGAGCATTCTCCAAGAGTGGGAGGGTTCTGACGGAGGGTGTAGAGAGGTTTCCTTTCTGTGGATTTGACTGCCTGGACCCCCTCATAGCTTTGGGGAGCAGATAAGCTGGCTTGAAACAGTGCCAGGCTGAGGGGAGAGGCAAATCTGCTGAGGAAGCCTGATTTACCCAACAGCCCAGTGATACAGAGGCTTGGCTCCAGAGGGGGTGGAGTCAGCCAATTTTATCCTTCTGCACTGACAAGCATCAGAGCTTTAGCTTCCCTGGGGAGGCCAGGAAGTAGGAAGTGCTTGATTGGTTTCCACGAGCCTATTTAGGGTCCCCTCAGTGAAGGAGGTGGTCTAGAAGAGGACTTCTTTTGGGTACCTTATTTTGCCAAAAAAAAAAGACAGTCACTGTAAAAAATAAAAAAAGAATTTTTTAAAACTTAGTTTAATAGCTAAAATCTGCCTCTAAACCTGCAGATAGACTCTTGCAGTGCAATTGATTGATGAACACAAGCAGGCTGAGAAATTCCACAAGGGTCCAAGAAGGAACACGGGTCTTCCTTAGCTTTGTTTGACTGCTTGCTTGTGTGGGTTTTTTGGTTTTTCTTTGTTTATTTGTTGTCTCTTGCTTTTCTTTTGTCTTTTCTCTCCCTTTTTTCTTTTCTCTCTCTCTTTTTTAAATTATGTGCTGCTAGCTTGTCTCTTCTTTGCTGTGCTACTTCTTCTGTAATTTCCCATTCTCTGTGTATATTGATTTTGTCTCCCAACACTATCTCTTTTCCTTCCTTCAATTTTCTGCCCTCTGCTTTCTGTTGTGGTTCTTACATACCACTTTTTTCATTAGCCCACAACTTAAGGGTATCAATTTCTATTCTTTCTATTCTGTTTTCTTCTTTTATTGTTATTAACTTTTTCCTTTCAGCCCTTTCTTTACTCCTTCTCTCTCTCCTCATCATTCTTGCCTTCTAAATCATTATATATATTTTCCTCTGTTGGGCTTCCCAGTACATTGTAGCTGCTCCAGTTTTTTTTACTATTACTCTACACAGCCTACATGAGTTAAATATTCATTTTACTAAGTCTTATATGGCCCCTCTTCCAACTTATATCAATATTACTAATATCCTTCTTCCTTTCTCACATCTTTTGATTCCTCTGGCCCTAATCTTTTGTCTTCAAGAGAACATAGAAAGAAGCAAGGAAATAAAATAAGAAGAACAATGTCTCAAATAGAGAACTTAAACACACACAGAACCACCAGCTAAATAAATTATAGAGCAGAGAGAGAAGCTAATCAACTGAATAAACCCATCAAGATAAAATGATATCTAGAGGACAACAAAAAATTACAAACCACACCGAGAAACAGGAAGACATGGACCAGTCCAATGAATAAACTAAAGACCAGGAAGAGATGCAGAACATTGAACAACTAATCAAAGCTTTCCAAGTAAATATTATGGACCAACTTAATGAATGGAAGGAAGAGATTAAGAATCTTAAGAAAACACTGGGTGGCCATACTGAAGAAACTGTAAACATACATAAAAAGGTAACAGATATGATGGTAATAAATGGCAAAATCCAAGAAATAAAAAAGATGCTGGATTCACATAACAGCAGATCTGAATAGGCAGAAGAAAGAATTAGTGATATGGAACACCATACATCTGAAATCAAACAGATAATAGAACAGATAGATAAAAAGACAACAGCCAAAAAATGGCAATAGTAACTATCCTAATATCAGACAAAATAGACTTTGAATGCAGGACTGTTTTAGTAGACAAAGATGAACAGTATATATTAGTAAAAGGGGTGACCTCTCAAGAAGAGAGAACAATCATAAACATTTATGCACCTATCAGGGTGCCTCAAGATACATGGGGCAAACTCTGGAAAGACTAGGTGGAGAAATGGATGCCTCTACAATTATAGTGTGGGACTTTAGTTCACCATAGTCACAACTAGGCAGAAATTCTAAATGGGGAATCAATAAAGAAACAAAGTCTCTGAAAAATGCATTGGAGAACCTGAACCTAATAGACATATTTGGAACACTACACCCAAGTACAGCAAGATTTACATACTTCTCGATTACACATGGATCATGCTCCAGGATGGACCACATGCTGGGCCACAAAACAACTCTCAGTGAATTCACAAAGATTGAGATTATACAGAGTGATCTCTCTGTCCACAATGGAATGAAATTGGAAAACATTAGGAGCCATAGAATCAGATTAGGCACAAGGATATGGAAGTTGAACAACACAGTCTTGGACAAACAGTGGGTCAAGGAGGAAATCTCAGAAGAAATCGGTAACTGCCTTGAAACTAATGAAAATGACAACACAACATATCAAAACCCATGGGTTGGAAATTACAAAGATTAGAGCAGAACTAGATGAAAAGGACAATAAGAAGGCACTGTAGGAAATGAACAAAACCAAAAGCTGGTTCTTCAAGAAGATCAATAAAATTGGCAAGCCCTGAACCAGACTAACAACAAAAAAGAGAGAACAGATGCAAATATACAAAACAGGAATGAGAAAGGGGATGTCATTACTGACCCCACAGAAATAAAGAATATCATGGGAAGATATTTTCAAAAATTATATGCCACAAGAGTGATAGTTTAGAGGATGTGGACAAATTTTTAGACACTCACAAACAGCCTACATTTACATTTTGTAAGAAGAAATTGATGAACTCAACAGTGCAATTACAAGTAAAGAGATAGACTCAGTCATCAAAAACCTCTCAACGAAGAAGAGCCCAGGACCAGATGGTTTCACAGCTGAATTGTGCCAAACATTCCAGAAAGAGCTAGCACTAATCCTGCTTGAGCTATTCCAAAAAACAGAAGTAGAAGGAATAATCCATAACTCATTCTATGATGCCAATATTATCCTAATACCAAAGCCAAACAAAGATACTGCATGAAAGGAAAATTACAGAGTACTTCCCTGGTGAATCTAGATGCTGAAATCCTCAACAAAATACTTGCTAATAGCATTCAACAACATATTAAAAGAATTGTACACCATGACCGAGTGGGTTTCAGCCCGGCTATGCAAGGATGGTTCAATATGGAAAATCAATCAATGTAATACACCACATAAACAGATTGAAAGAAAAAAATCACATGATCATCTCTATAGATGCAGAAAATGCATTTGACAAAATACAGCACTCTTCCTGATTAAAAACAATGCAAGGCATAGGATTAGAAGAGAACTTTCTGAATATGATAACGTGTATATATGAAAAAACCCAAGCTGGCATCGTCTTCAATGGTGAAATCATAACAGCCTTCCCTCTGAGGTCGCAAATAAGACAAAGATGACCACTATTACCACTCTTATTTAACATTGCCTTAGAAGTACTTGTTTGAGCACTAAAGCAAGAAAAAGATATGAAAGGCATCCAAATTGGAAAAGAAGGAGTAAAAAATTCATTATTTGCAGATGACATGATCCTATCCATAGAAAGCCCTGAGAAATCTACAACACAGTTTCTAGAACATATAAAGGAGTTCAGTAATGTCGCAGGCTATAAGATCAATGCTCAAAAATCAGTAGCATTTCTGTACACCAATAACAAGCAATATGAGTAGGAAATCAAGAAAAAATACCATTTACAATAGTAACTAAAAGAGTCAAATACCTAGTAATAAATTTAACTAAAGATGCAAAGGACTTACATTCAGAAAACTACACAACACTGTTAAAGAAATCAAAGAAGACTTAAATAAATGGAAGAACATTCCCTGTTCATGGATAGGAAGACTAAACATCATCAAGATATCTATTCTACCCAAACTAATCTACAGATGTATTGCAATCCCAATAAAAATCAACACTATATTTTTTAAGGAAATGGAAAAACTAACTACAAAATATATTTGGAAAACTAAGAGGCTCTGAATCGTCAGAGACATATTGAAAAAGAAATATGAAGTTAGAGGTATCAAATTACCTGACTTTAAAATATACTACAAAGGTACAGTGCTCAAAACTGCATGGTATTGGCACAAGGCTAGACATACTGACCAATGGAAAAGAATTGAGGGTTCTGATATAGATCCTTGCACATACAGTCATCTGATATTTGATAAGGCCACCAATCCCACTCAGTTGAGTGAGAATGGTCTCTTTAACAAGTGGCACTTGGAGAACTGGATATCCATATCCAAAAGAATGAGAGAGGAATATCATCTCACACTTTATACAAAAATCAACTCAAGATGGATGAAAGATCTAAATATAAGAGCTAAAACCATAAAGACCATGGAATATAATATAGGGAAGTATCTAGAGGACTTTGTAAGAGGAAATGATTTCATGAACTTCACACCCAAAGCACGAACAGGAAAAGAAAAAACATATAAATGGGATCTCCTCAAAATTAAAAACTTCTGCACCTCAAAGATTGTTATTAAGAAAGTGAAAAGGCAGCCTATCCAATGGGAGAAAATACTTGGCAACCATATATCTGATAGGACCAAAATATCCTGCATATAAAAAGAAATCTTACACCTTGAATATAAAAAGACAAACAATGCATTTTAAAAAATGGGCAAGTGACCTGAAATGACATTGGAATAGTGACTTGAAAAGACACTTCTCCAAGGAGGAAATACAAATTGCTAAAAAGCAAATGAAAAAATGCTCAACATCGCTAGCTATTAGGGAAATGCAAATCAAAACTACAATTAGATACCATCTTAAACCCATCAGAATGGCAGCTATTAAAAAAAAACAGCAGAATATAAGTGTTGGAGAGGATGTGGAGGCATAGGAACTCTCAACCACTGCTGGTGGGATTGTGGAATGGTCCAGCCACTGTGGACAGTTTGGCAGATCCTCAGAAAACTAACAATAAATCTTCCATATGATCCAGCGATTCCACTACTGGGTATTTACCCAGATAATTGAAAGCAAAGACACGAACAGATATATGCACCCCAATGTTCATAGCGGCATTGTTCAATATTGCCAAAGGTTGGAATCAGCTCCAGTGCCCATCAACAAAGGAATGGATAAACAAAATATGGTTCATATATACAATGGAATATTACTCAGCTGTAAGAAGGAATAAAGTGCTAACACACTTAATAACATGGATGAATCTTGCAGACCTTATGTTGAGTGAAGCAAGCCAGGCATTGAAGGATGAACAGTACCTGATCTCACTGATTTGAATTGAGGAAAGTGAGCAATCTCTGAGAACCATTGTCTGAAAGATAGGTTAATAAGAGAGAAAAAGAGAAGAGAAGGTTGTGAGCCATCACCCATATGGACATAATCTATGGTAAAGTGATAGAATATAGTTGCATATTGAAGGAAAGGACAGGAGGGTTGTGATATTACTTGGTTTGGTGGTGCAGGGTTGACAGGTGGGTAGATTAGTAAGGGCAGGTTAGAATACCCAGGATACTGGAGGGAGGGATGGGAGAGGGACCAGGTGAACAAGGGATTAGTGGGTGTGAGGATGGAAGTCCAGGAGTGGGAATGTTCTTATGGCAATATGACAAGGTAGTGTCACTGGTTTAGGGTGTAGGTTGGGGGGATTTCAGGATGGGTCACATCTGGACTAAGCCTTTTGGGAGTCTGTGAGTGTTCATCCTGTCATAATGTGTTGTGTCAGGGAATGGAGATCCTAACAGTGAGTGGGAAGGAGATAGACCACCATTTTTGGGAGGACCGATTCACCCAGAAACACATAGGTGGGTGTCTCTTAGGAGCAAGGGTGGATCCTAATAGGGGAGGACAATCAATGTGTCAAGACCTCTTGTTGCATGTAACTCTGAATCTTGTCATCAAATAAGTCAAGAAAGGGGGGGTCATGTGACCCAGCGGGATGGAGAGGAAGGAACAGAAAAGATCAAATAGGGAGAATTTTGTGGTTAGGGGAAATGTTTTTCCTTATCTTACAGTGATGGACACAGGACATGGTAAATATCATCAAAAATTATTAAACCGTACCATCTAAATTGTAAACTGAACTGTAAATCATTGACAATGTTTTCTAACTAAGTTTCACTATCTGTATAACAGTTATAACAATGCTACCATCCACACACAAAAAGGTTTTAATATGGGGTGAGGAAAGGGGGAGGAGGTTCGGTATATGAGAGTAGCTAGTATTCTGTATTTGATTTTGCTGTGACCTAAAACTTCCTTGAAAATAAAATGAAAATTTGGGAGACATTGGGGAGTTAGAGGGGGAAGTGGCCATGGTACAGACTGGACACCAGATAATGCAGTGATAAAAGGAAAAATTTTTTGAAAAAATTATTTTTCCCATTTTTTGAATATCTCAATCCTTTAATTTTGTTTTATTCTTTGTGATGTTTTTTAAGTCTCCATGTATTTTATCTCTTACATTTAAACTTATCACTATTATTTCATTTTCCTATTAATTGCATTTGGCTATAATATGGACTTCATCTTCAAGGAAGGTTTAGATCACAGAAGGGTTACAATATGGTCACAGGAGGATTATTGGTGGGGGGTGTCAGGGATGGGGGGTGCATGGGAGGAAGTTCACCTGAACATAAATAAAAGGTATATAAAATTGTTCAAATATTCAAGGGTTTGGGTATGGTCACAGTGGGTGGAGAATAACTCCATAAATGATAGAATACTAAATTCCCAGCCTGAAGAGCTCTGCCACATTCTCCAAGGGTGCAGCAAAAATCCCCCAACTGCAGGGGCAGTTTCTGGCAAAGGAGGATAGTGCGCTAACTGTTTCTTGTTATTAATGACTAGCCTTATGATTCTTTGCTCTTGTAATTGAAACTTAGCCTACTGTTATGGGCTATGTAAGTGTTGCCCCCTAAGAGCCTCCTTTTTACTCAATTTTGGCCCCTCTCTAAGCCAAACTGCATATGAATGCATTGCCTTCCCCCCAGCATGGGACAAGACTCCTGGGGATGAGCCTCCCTGGCAATGAGGGATTAAAACCAAGGGCCAACTGGCAATACAACTGGAAAAAGACCTCGAATAAAAGGGGGGAAAATAAAGACAAATGAGTTCATATGGCTAAGCAACCTCAAAGAGAGTCGGGAGGTCATCCCAGAAGTAATGCTTACACACACCTCAGGAAGATCTCATAGTACACCAAAGTGGATATCATCCCACACAGAGGGGCTCCTGATGGCTCTGGAGACACCCAGGTCCTATATAAGGGGGAGATACATTATCAGTGGGCTCTACTTTGGAATCTGTGCTCCTGAATGTGACAGAGTTAGACTCAAATAAGTCCTCCCTGCACATGGTCCATCAGTCCCTTCTATTCAAACCTATATGTGATGCTGGAGTTTGTAGGTGTACTTCCAGATACTGGAGCCTCTGGCCTGCCCATGTGCCAGCTGTGCCTGGAATTTCAGTGGAGCTGCAACTCCTACTCTACAGCTCAATTTATTCACCCAAGTCACCTGGCAAGGAGGTGATGATGGACAATGGTCATCCCAGGGAATGGAGAAAGTCTACAGCCACAGGCAGGATAATCCCATTCATTTTATCCATAGGATATAAGCCCCCTTTCCCTTGGAGGGGGAGTGGACATCACATTCCCAGACTACTCAGTATTGGTGGAAGAACTATGGACTAGAGTGGACCTACTGGTTTTCTGTTGTAGACATATTGTGATTTTCAAGCAATGGAAGAAGTTACAACAAAGATGTGGAACCAGTGGTGACTGGACACTTTCAGGACAGGGAGGGGGAAAAGCAGTTGTAATACAGGGGCTTTTTTAGGACTTGGGAATTATCCTGAGTGACATTACAACGACAGATATAGGCCATTTTACATCAGCATATAACATGCAGAACTGTGTGGGAGAGAGTGTGGTCTACAACGTGAACTATGGTCTATGCTTAGTGACAAATACCCAGGATGTGTATATCCATTGCAGGTGATGTGTCACACTAATGAAAGATGTTTAAGTGGGAGGTTATGGGAGGTGTGGGAGGTGGGTTACATGGGAATCCCTGAAATTTTTGTGTAACATTTATGCAATCTAAGCATCTTTTAAAATATAAAATAAATAAATAAAAAATAAAGAATAAATAAAAATTAAAAAGAAGAAAGGGAACCCAGAGTCTATAGCTCTGAGATAGCAGTGAAATATCAGTGAATAGGTCCTATTTCTATCAAATCATTCTTATGATTCTTTTCTTGTGATCATTTTATTGTTCTGCAGAATTATACAGCCACCTTTCCAGAAACAACTAGCCTCTTTGAAATGTACATCCAAAGGTATTTTTTTATTGTCCTTATATTTGGCAGAAAATCATGTGTAAGTTGCTATTTTTAAAAACTGTGTAGTGTGTACATTTTCTTTCAAATCCCCACACATGATGGTGTCATAAACTTTCCTGTGTGGTGTTGTGACCAACCTGAGTGGCAACCAAACCAAAAAGGTGAAGGAGAGGAGATGAGTGTCTCTCTTTCTATTTTGTTCATTCCTCTAATTTCTCAGGAAGAGCCTCTAACAGTCTAGAGAAAAGTCAGAAGTAAAGGTTTCTAGACAAAGAGAAGTAAGACTTCATGAAGCTACTTGGATACACTCCTAAATTATGAGAGAAGGACTAGACGCAGAGGACTCCAGCAGTGTTGTCTGAAACTTCTGGGCCTTAAATCCATGGGGAACCTCAGGACTCCTCTTTTGTGCAGCTAAGGGGACTTTATAAAATCCTGTCTGATTCCCTTCTCTGAAAGTGTTCTCCATCAATTACTGAACATATACCCATCCAAAAGCATCTTGATCTTCAGTTTTTGCCTCTTTTAAAAAAATGTTTAAATTGAAATAAAGTTCACATAAAGTAAAATTAAAAAAAAAAAGAAGACTGTGAGCACAAAGAAAGTTTTTTAATTTGGATAAAAAATAACAAAACTTCAAAGCATGAAAGACACAATAAGTGAGATTAGAAATACAATAGAGTTACAAAACAGCATATTTAAAATCATGGAAGAAAGAATCAATGATGTAGAGGAAAGGAAACAACTGAAATTGAAGGGAAGGAAGATCAGAAAGAGAAAATAAAGGAAAAATTTGAACAGGGGCTCAGGGAATTTCCTGATAATATGAACTGCACCAATCTACATGTTATAGGAGTTCCAGAAGGAGACAAGTAGTTAAAAGGGTCAGAAACTGTATTTGAGGATATAATAGCCAAAAATTTCCCAATTCTCATGAAAGACATGAATATTGGTGTCCAGGAAGCACAGTGTACTACAATTCAACTAAATTCAAATACACTACCCCAAGACACGTAATATGCAGAATGCCAAATGCCAAAGATAATGAGAAAATTCTGAAGGCAGCAAGGGAAAAGCAAAACATCACATACAAGACTTAGTGTGGATTTCTCTTCAGAAATTAGAAAAAGATTAGCAAAACAACCCCAAAGCAAGCAGAAATCATGGAGGTGAGAAGGCAGTGGAATGATATAATTATAGCACTAAAATACAAAAAGTGCCAGCCAAGAATTCTTTATCTGTCAAAACAATCCTTCAAATATTATGTTAAGCTTAAAATATTCACAGATAAACAGAAACTAAGAGAGCTTGAAAACAAGTATCTAACTCTGCAAAAGACACCAGAGGGAATTCTGCAGCCATAAAAGAAAAGACAAGAGACATATTCAGCAAGATGACATCAATTTAAGTGTGCACTCACCATCTATCTCTCAAAAAATGGCTGGGTAGGGGCAAGATCCTGCCTGAGTGAGCTCTTTTGGGAGCCCACAGAGCAGGAAGCTTCAGGGAATCGACTTGGAGAGAACTGGACAAAGAGATAAATTAATCAAGGTAAAACCATGAGTTTCTCACCCCGTGGTTGGAAATTGAAGATGGCTAGACCACACCCTCAAGGCAAAAAGCTGCTGCAAGCCCTGACTCCAGCTGGCCACCCAGAGGGAGGGAGCTTTCTCTGAAAGTAGGAGGGGTGTGGTGAAGGGTGGAGAGGAGTTTCCTTTCTTTAGGTTTGGTTGCCTGGACCCCCTTTGAGCTCTGTGGAGAATACCAGTCAGCTCAAGGTGGCACCAGGAAAAAGGGAGAGGTAAATCTGCTGAGGCACCCTGATCTACCTAAACACCCTGGGATAGAGAAACATGGCCTGCAAGAGGGTGAAGTCAGGCAATTGTCTAGTCCAGTGCTGAAAACTATCAAAATTTCAGTTCCCCTAAGGGAAGTCGGCAGTAGGCAGCACTTAATAAGCTTCCATGAGCCTATTTAGTGTCCCCTGTGAGGAATGGTCTGGAAAAGGGTTGAGAGTCATTTTTCTGACAGTTTGGTCAGCAATGTCCTATTTGAATTTCATAAGGGAACTCAACCTGAACAGGAGAGGTGAGGGAGGATCCAGTCACACAGGCTATTGCATCCTACTGCCCTGGCAATAGAAATGGAAGAATAGAAAGAAAAGGCAGACACAGACAGACTTCTAATCAGCAGGAATCTATCCAACTGCAAAGAGTTAAACCTCTCTGAGGGAAAGTGACTGGATAGCTTTCTGAAGAGCTAACAGACCCAACAAGAAAATTTAGCTTCTGCCTTGAATACATGAAGTTCCTACTTCAATTCACAGCTTCTCTTACAGTAATGATCCACCAGGATATCAAACATCCAGCTGATACTTTAGGACAGGGAGAAAATAGACATTATTTTAGTATTACCTTCTCTTGGGTCTCTTATTTTTCTTAAAAAACGGTTACATTTTTAAAAAATTTAACTTAGATTACTCACAAAAAAAATGTTTCACAACCTGCAGAAGGCAGGCTGAAGTGTAATTAATTGATGAACACCAGCAGCCTGAGAATCTCCTCAAGGACCTAAGAGGGAAGCCCATTTTTCCTTAGTTAAGTGCTGCTGGTTTGTTTCTTGTTTGCTGTGTCTCCTCTTCCTTGATCTCTCCTTTTCTGTGTATACTGATTTTGTCTATTAATGCTATCTCTTTACTTTCCTTCATCTTTCTATCTTCCACTTTCTCTTGTTCTTTCATTCCATCTCTCTTTGTTTAGTCCTCAATATTTCGGGTTTTTATTTCTATCTTGTCTATCCTGTTTTATTTCTTTTATTAGCTTTTTTCCATTTTGTCTTTTCATATCTCTTTCCCTCTCTCCTCATCATTCTGCCATTTAATTTATTATAAATATATTTCTCTATTCAGTTTCCCATTTCATTGATGGTATTCTACTTTTCTATTCCTATTACTCTACACTGCTTACATGAGTTAAGTATTCAGTTTCCAAGGTCTTATATGGTTCCTCTTCTAACTCTCACTATTATTATTACTATTATCTTCTTTCTCCCCAAACAGTATATATCCAAACAGGCCTACTCCAAAACATATACTTGTCATATTGTCCAATGCTCAAGACAAAGAGAGAATACTGAAAGCAGCAAGAGAAAAGAGAACCATCACATACATGGGAATTTCAATAAGATTAAGTGCTTATCTCTCATCTGAAATCATGGAGGCAAGAAGACAGTGGTATGACATAATTAAGGTTCTAAAAGAAAAACTTTCCAGCCAAGAATTCTCTATTCAGCAAAGCTGGCATTCAAAGATTATGGAGTATTCAAAATATTCACAAATAAACAAAAATTAAGAGAGTATGCCAATAAGAAACCTGCCTGTGATGGTTAGGGTAATGTGTCAATTCAGCCATGTAATTGTGCCCAGTTGTTTGGTCAAACAAGCACTGGGCTAATTGTAATACAAGGACATTTATGGACTTTAGTTACCAGTAAGGGTACTGCATAAATAGCTGATTACATCTACATCAACCAGAAAGATTGTGATCAGCAATTTGTGATGCTTTATCCAATCATTTGGATGCCTTGAAAGGGAAGTAATTTCAGCATTCAGAGTGAATTTCCCAGCTTGTCTTTGGACAGCCAATGTCTTCTGGAAGCTTATCAAGGACCTTCATTGGACTTTCATCAGAGCCCCTGATTTGCAGCCTGCCAGTGGAATCCCCATGGTCACGTGAGAGACTCTCATAAAATCTCATATTATTGAAAGATATCTCCAGTTGATTCTGTTTCCCTAGAAAACACTGACTAATACAGTTTGGTATTTGGAGTGGTTCTTGAGTAACAGAGTCTTAAACATGGGATGTCTTAAGTGGCTCTGAGAGTTTTGCAATTGGTTCTCTACTCTAATTGGACCCAAGGGTACGAATGATTCCCTTTCCAATAATGAAGAGGCTGCTAACAGTCCATGGCATGAGTTGGCAATAGAGATACACAAAATATCATCACTGGATTCCCCTACTTCCATGCGCAAAAGAAGCAAGGATGAAGATGAGAGTGTTTTCAAGACCTTAAGAGAGTTCTGTGGAGTCAAAAAGTATAATGATGTTGGCTGGCTTCTCCTAGATACTCTGGATAGAGTTACAAAAGAAAGATGAGTTAAAGGCTTCAAATTGGAAATTTAAATGCCACATGAATCATGTGAAAGTTTCTATGTGTGTCCTGAAAGGAAATATTGTCTCCTATAGCCAGAAACTCAAGATATCTGAGAACCAAACTCAGACTCTTATCATATGAGTAGCAGATTTAAAGACGAAACTCTAATCTCAAACCTGCAGGGTTTCTGCAGTTAAAGTGAAGGCATTGATTGGAAAGGGGTGGATCCTGGAGGATTGGGATGAGACACATGGGATAATGATAATATTGGTGGGGACATTGGAACCTTAATTCTGCTGAAACTTTACCAGATAAACCTGCGATGGCCTGCTCTGTGGAGACCACACCCTGTCATCCTTTTATGCCCAACCTCCAGCTTGCCCCAGGGAGTCTGGACCTCCTCCTCTGAGGCTGATACCAGCCAAACTCCAGTGAGGAATTTCCCTTTCAACCCTTGCCTGAAGACATTAATCCTGTTTCACCAGAAGAAAATGCAAAGGAATGCCCTGAGGTCAGTAACCTGCAAGGCATTTCCAACCCTTCTCCTAGCAAAATAGTAAATCAAAATCAATACCTGATTCCTGGAGGGATTGCAGTGATTAGTGCCACCACAATGCTCTGAAGGATGCAGGAGTGGTGATTCCCACCACCTCCCCATTCAACCCTCCTATTTAGCTTATGTAGAAAACAAATGGATCTTGGAGGATGACAGTAGATTATCATAAACTTAACCAGATGATGATTCCAATTGCAGCTGCTGTCCCAGATGTGATATCATTGCTTGAGCAAATCAAGAGGTCATTGGTACCTGGTATGCAGCTGTTGATCAGGCAAACACTTTTTTCTAATTTGCCATTAGTAAAGACCACCAGAAACAGTTTGCTTTCAGCTGGCAAGGTCAACAGAATACCTTCACTGCCTTGTGAAAGGCATATATCAACTCTCAGCCATAAGTCCTAATATTGTCTGCAAGGAGCTTGATCATCTCTCCCTCTCACCACACTGGTTCATTATATTGATGATGCCATGTTGATAGGACATAGTGAGCAAGAAGTAGCAAAGAATCTAGACTTATCAGTAAAGCATTTGCATGAGAGAGGATGGGAGATAAATCCAACAAAAATACAAGGTCTTTCCACCTCAGTGAAATTTCTAGGTCTCCAGTGGTATGGGGCATGTCGAGATATCCCTTCTAAAGTGAAGTATAAGCTGTTGCATTTGACTCCTCATATTATCAAAAAAGAGGCACAATGCTTAGTTGTTCTCTTCAGATTTTTGAGAAAGCACATTCCTCATTTGGGTGTGCTACTACAGACCATTTACTGAGTGACCAGAAAAGCTGCTAGTTTTGTTAGGGGACAAGAGCAAGAGGAGGCTTTGCAACAGATCCAGGCTGCTGTGCAAGTTGCACTACCACTTGGACCAGATGATCCAGCAGGTCCAATGGTGGCAATAGAGATGCTGTCTGGAGCTTTTGGCAAGCCCCTACAGGAGAATCACAATGCAGAGCCTTAAGATTTTGGAACAAAGTCCTACCATCCTCTGCAGATAACTACTTTCCTTTTGAGAAACAGCTTTTGCCCTGCTACTAGGCCTTAATAGAGAATGAATGCTTAATCATAGGCCATCAAGTTATCATGAGAACTCGGTTGACTATAATGAGCTGGGTATGATCTCACCCACCAAACCATAAATTTGGGTATGAAAACAGCACTCCCTAATAAAGTAGAATGATATATATGAGAAAGGGCTTGAGAAGGTCCTGAAGGCACAAGTAAGTTACATGAGGAAGTAGCCCAAATGCCCATGGACATCACCCCTGCCAGTACCCTTCTCTTTCCCAGCCCATAGCTTTGACCCCTTGGAGAGTCTCTTACAATCATGTGACTGAGGTAGAGAAAACTCAGGCCTGGTTTACAGATGATTCTGCATGATATACAGGTACCACCTGAAAGTGGAGAGCTGCAGCACTGCAACCCTTTTCTGAGATATCCCTGAACGGTAGTGGTGAGGACAAATCTTCCCAGTGGGCAGAACTTCGAGCAGTGCACCTGGCTGTACATTTTTCTTGGAAGAAGAAATGGCCAGAAGTCCATTTGTACACTGACTCATGAGCTGTTGCCAATGGTTTGGCTGGATGGTCAGGGACTTGGAAGGAACATGAGTGGAAAATTGGTGACAAAGAGATCTGGGGAAGAGGTATGTGGATAAACCTTTTGGAGTGAACAAGAAAACATGAAAATATTTGTGTCTCACATGAATGCTCACCAGAGGGTGACTTCAGCAGAGGAATAATTTAATAATCAAGAGGATAAGATGACATGCTCTGTGGCTAATGCTCAGCCTCTTTCCCCAGCCACTCCTGTCATTGCCCAATGGACTCATGAACAAAGTGGCCATGGAGGTAGTGATGGAGGTTATGCATAGGCTCAGCAAAATTGACTTCCCCTCACCTAGCCACTGCTGAATGCCCAATCTGCCAGCAGCAGATACCCACACTCAGTCCCGATATGGCACCATTCCTTGAGGTGACCACCTTGCTACCTGGTGGCAGGTTAACTACATTGGACCACTTCCACCATGGAAGGGGCAGCAATTTGTTTTAACTGGAAAAGACACATACTCTGGATATGAGTTTGCATTTCCTGCATGCAATGCTTATTCCAAAACTACCATCTGAGGGCTTACCAAAAATCTTATAGATGACCAGGGCATTCAACACAGCATTTTTTTCCAGTTAAGTAACCCATATCGCAGGAAAAGATGTATGGGAATGGGCAAATGTCCATGGAATTTACTGGTCTTACCATGTTCCCCATCACCCTGATGCAGCTTGATTAATGGAACACTAGAATGGCCTTTTGAAGACTCAATTACAGTGCCAACTAGGTGGCAATACCTTGCAGGGCTGGGGCAATGTTCTCCAGCAGGTAGTGTATGCTTTAAATCAGCAGCCACTCTATGGTGCCGTTGCTCCCATAAACAAGATTCGTGGGTCCAGGAATCCAGGGGTGGAAATGGGAGTGGCACCACTCACTATAACCCTTAGTGACCCCCTAGGAAAAATTTTTCTTCCTGTCCCTGCAACCTTAAGCTCTGCTGGTCTACAGGTTTTAGTCCCAAAAGAAGGAAGGCTGCTACTAGGGAACACAAGAAATTTAAGGCTCCAGTTCATATATAGGGCCATCTCTGTCTCTTAAAATAGTTTTGCACTTTGCACTTCTCTTAACTCTGAATCAACAGGCAAAGAAGGGAATTACTGTGCTGGCTGTGGTGATTGATCCTGACTATCAAGGGAAAATAAGATTATATCTACATAATGGGGTAAAAAGGAGCTTGCCTGGCATACAGGAGATCCTCTAGGACATCTCCCAATACTGCCATGCCTTGTGATTAAATGCACTGGAGAATTGCAACAATCCAATCCAAGCAGGACTAACAATGGCTCAGACTCATCAAGAATGAAACTTTTGGTCACCCCAACAGGCAAAGAACCACGGCCAGCTGAAGGGGTTGCTTAGGGTAACAGGAACATGGAATGGGTAGTGGAAGAAGGTAGTGATAAATATAAACTTCAACCACATGACCAGTTACAGAAATGAGGACTTTAATAGTGATGAATCTTTCTTCCCTTGTTTTGTTACTAGTATGATTGTATATGTACATGACACAAATTTGTTTCATTTCTTCCCCAACATTTTCCCCTAACATATGAAAAGCTGTATTAATTTTGTCTTAACATTTAAGGATTTGAAGTTTAAGAGTGACTATGACAAGGACTTTCACACTATTTTGTAGGGAATTAATGCATTTCCAGTAGTACCCAGTAGAGTTGAGCATTGTTAGGCATAAATATATATGTATGCATGTCTCTTATTGTTTTTGCTAAGTGACTAAGTATGGTTTAAGGTAATGTGTGTGGTTGCTGAGTTGACAAGGGGTGGACTTTAATGGTTAGGCTAATGTGTCAAATCAGCCAGATAATTGTGTCCAGGTGTTTGGTCAATCAAGCACTGTGCTAATTGTAATACAAGTACATTTATGTACTTTAGTTACCAGTAAGGTTATTGTAAAGACAGCTGATTACAACCAGGAAGATTGTCATCAACAATGAGTGACACTTTCTCCAATCAATTGAATGCCTTAAAAAGGGAATAGATTTCAGCATTCAGAGAATATTTCTCAGCTCATATTTGGACAGCCAGCATCTCCTGGAAACTCTCCAAGGAATGTCATTTAACTTTCATCAGAGTCACTGCTTTGTAGCATGCCTGTGGAATCCCCACAGTCATGTAAAAGACTCTTATAAAATCTGATTCGCTATAGAATCCTGATTAATACCCTGTCCTTCAAGAAATACTAAAGGATAGCTGCAAGTTGAAAGGAAAAAACAGGAGAGAATGAGTTGGAAGAGAGTATCAGAAAAAATAAAAAACAGGAAGAAATAAAAAAGAACATATGACATAACCCCCCAAAAAGAAACTATGACTAAATCCTTGACATTAATAACATTGAATGTTAATGGATTAACGTAACCATTCAAGAGACACAGATTGGCAGAATGGATAAGGAAATATGATCCATCTATATGCTGTCTACAAGAAACCCACCTTAGACCCAGGAATTCAAAGAGGCTGAAAGTGAATGGCTGGAAAACATTTTTACAAACAAACAACAACCAAAATAGGCCTGAGTAGCTATACTAATATTGGACAAAATAGTCTTTAAATGCAAAACTATTTTAAGAGACAGAGATGGACACTATATATTAGTAAAAGTGGTAATCTTTCAAGAAGAAAGAACAGTTATAAACATTTATGCACCTAACCAGGGTACTTTAAATACATGGGGCAAACACTGGAAAAATCTAAGTGAGAAATAGATGTCTCTACAATTATAGTGGGGAATTTTAATACATTATTATCACCACTAGACAGAACATATCAACAGAGAATCAATAAAGTAACAAAGACTTTGAACAATACATTAGAGGATATGGACCTAATAGAGAAATACAGAACACTACACCCAAATACAGCAGGATATACTTTCTTGTCGAGAGCACATGGATCATTCTCAATGATAGACCACATGCTAGGCCACAGAAAAACTCTCAATGAGTTCAGAAAGTTTGAAATTATACAAAGTAATTTCACTGACCACAATGGAAGGAAGCTGGAAGTCAGTAAGTGCCAGGGATCCAGATTAGGCACAAAGATATGGAAGTTAAACAACACATGGTCAGACAAACATTGGGCCCAGGAGGAAATTACAGAATAAATCAGTAACCACCTTGAAATTAATGAAAATGACAACAAAACATATCAAAACCAATGGGATGCAGCAAAAGTTGTATTGACAAGGAAATTCATATCCATAAATACATGTATCATAAAAGAAAGAGCTAAAATCAAAGACCTAACTGCACACATAGAGGAGTTAGAAAAAGAACAACAAACTAACCCCAAAGGAAGTAGAAAGAAGGAAATACGATTAGAGTAGAGTCAAATGAAATAGAAAATAAGAAAACACTAGAAAAAATAAACAAAACCAAAAGCAGGCTTTTTGAGATCAATAAAATTGAGAAACCCTTACACAAAGAAAATAAGAGAGAAGAGGTAAACACCTAAAATAAGAAATGAGGAAGAAGTTATAATCACAGACCCTACAGAAATAAAGAGTATCATAAGAGGATACTTTGAAAAATTATATGCCAACAAGAAGGATAATTTAGAGGAAATGACAAATTCCTAGAAACAAACAAGTATCTTACATTGATGAAAGAAGAAATTGATGAACTCAACAGACCAATCACAAGTAAAGAGAGAGAAGCATTCATCAAATACCTCCTAACTAATAAGAGGCCAGGACCAGACAACTTCACAGGTGAAATATACCAAACATTCCAGAAAGAACTAACACCAATCCAGCTTTAAATCTTCCAAAAATTGTGGTAGAAGGAACAATTGCCTAATTCATTCTATGATGCCAACAATACCCTAATACTAAAGCCAAAGATGCCACAGAAAGGAAAATTACAGACCAATCTCTCTAATGAACCTAGATGCTAAAATCCTTAACTAAATCCTTGCTAATAAAATTCAACAACACATCAAATGAGTTATACACCGTGACCAAGTGGGTTTCATCCCTGGTAAGCAAGATGGTACAACATAAGAAAATCAATCAATGAATTTCATCACATAAACAGATCAAAAGAAAACACCCACATGATCATGTCTATAAATGCAGACAAAGTATTTGACAAAATATTGCATGCTTTCCTGATAAAAACACAGCAAAGATAGGAATAGAAGGAAACTTCCTCACCATGATAAAGGGTATATATGAAAAACCCACAGCTAACATCATATACAATGGTGAAATCCTGAAAGCTTTCCCTCTAAGATCAGGAACAAGACAAGGGTGGCCACTACCAATGCTTGTATATAACATTCTGTTATAAGTACTTGCTTAAGCACTGAGACAAGAAAAAGAATTAAAAGGCATCCAAATTGGAAAAGAAGAAGTAAAAATTTCACTATTTGCAGATGACATGATCCTATACATAGAAATCCCTGAGAAATATACAACAAAGCTTCTAGGACTTATAAATGAGTTCAGTAAAGTTGCAGGTTATAAGACCAAAGCACAAATATCAGTAGCATTTCTGTACATCCATAATGAGCAATCTGAGGAGGAAATCAAGGGAAAAAATCCATTTACAATAGCAACTAGAAGAATCAAATACAGAGGAATAAACTTAACTAAAGAAGTAAATAAGTTATATACATGAAACCACAGTACACTATTAAAGAAAATCAAAGAAGACTTAATAACTGGAAGACTATTCCCTGTTCATGAGGGGAAGACTTAAAATCATTAAGATGTCTATCTTACACAAACTTATCTACATATTTAAGGCAATCCCAATAAAAATCAGCATTTTTTTTTTACCAAATTGGAAAAACTAACTACAAAATTTATTTGTAAGAGCAAGAGGCCCTGAATAGACAAAGACATAATGGAAAAAAAAAATAAAGTCACACTCTCTGACTTTAAAATATACTACAAAGCTACAGTGGTCAAAACTGCATGGTATTGGCAAAAGGATAGACATATTGACCAATCAGAATGAATTGAGAGATCAGATATTGATCCTTGAATATACAGTCATCTGATATTTTTCAAGGCCTCCAAGCCTACTCAACTGGGAGAGAATGGCCTCTTCAACAAATGGGGCTTGGAGAATTGGATATCCATATCCAAAAGAAGGAGGGAGTAACACCATCTAACATCTTATACAAAAATCAATTCAAGATAAATCAAAGATCTAAGTATAAAAACCAGGACCATAAAGGCCTTGGAAGTTAATGTAGGGAAGCATCCACAGGACCTTGTAATAGGAAATGGTTTCATGAACTTCACACCCAAAGCATGAGCAGCAAAAGAAAAAATAGATAAATGGGATCTCCTCAAAATTAAAAATGCTTGCACCTCAAAGGATGTTATCAAAAAAATAAAAAGGCAATCTACACAATGGGAGAAAATATTTGGCAACCATATATCTGATCGGGGCCTAATAGCCTGCATATATAAAGAAATTCTACACCTCAAAAATAATAAGACAAATAATCCATTTAAGAAATGGGCAAGTGACCTGAAAAGACACATCTCCAAGGAAGAAATAGAAATGGCTCAAAAGCACATCAAAACATGCTCAACATTGCTAGCTATTAGGGAAATGCAAATCAAAACTACAATGAGATACCATCTTACACCCTTTAGAATGACAGCTATTTTTAATAAAACAGCAGATTATAAGTGTTGGAGAGGATGTGGAGGTATGGGAAACGTCATCCACTGCTGTTGGGATTGTGGAATGGTCCAACCACTGTGGAGGACAGTTTGTCATTTCTTCAAAAAACTAACTTTAGATCTTCCATATGATCCAGAGATTTCACTGCTGGGTGTATAACCAGAAGAATTGAAAGCAAAGACACAAACAGATATATGCACACCAATGTTCATAGCAGCATAATTCACTATTGCCAAAAGTTGGAATCAAACCAGGTGCCCATCAACAGATGAATGGATAAACAAAATGTATATACATACGATGGAATATTACTTAGGTGTAAGAAGGAATAAAGTGCGAACACACGGGATAACATGGATGAATCTTGAAGACCTTATGTTGAATGAAGCAAGCCAGGCATTGAAGAATGAACAGTATATGACCTCACTGATCTGAAATAAGGAAATTGAGCAGTCTCAGAGAGCTATTGTCTGAAGGATAGGTTTACAAGAAAGAGAAAGAGAAGAGAAAGTTGTGAGCCATCACTCATATCGACATAAACTATGGTAAAGTGATAGAGTGTAGCTGCATATTGAAGGGATAGGACAGGTTGGGAGTGATATTATTGAGTTGGTGGTGCTGGGTTTACAGGTGGGTAGATTGGGAAGGGTGGGTTAGAATACACAGGATACTGGGGAAAGAGATGGGAGATGGACCATGAGAACACTTGGGATTTGTGGCTATGAGGTTGAAAGTACAGAAGTGGGAATGCTGTTATGGCAATAGGACAAGGAAGTGTCACTAGTTTAAGGTGCTCTTTGGAGGGGCATTTGGGACAGGGCTCAGATGGAGCAGACTTCTAGGGAATATGTGAGTGTTCATACTGTGTTGTGTTGCATCTGTGGTGGAGACCCACTTAATGAGCAGGAAGGAGATGGACTCCCATCTTTTAGAGGATCAATTAGTTCAAAAATAGACAGGTGGGAGTCTTTCAAGAGCAAGGGTGGTTCCTAATAAGGAAGAATAAACCAGTGTGTCAAGACCTCTTGTTGCATGTAACTATGAATCTTGTTATCCAATGAGTCAAGCAAGGGTGTCATCATGAACCCCAGGGGAATGGGGAGGGAGGAACAGAGTAGATAAAATGGGGTATTTAGTGATCAGCAGAAATGTTTTTTATTACATTACAGTGATGAACACAGGACATGGTAAATATCAAAATTTATAAAACTGTACGGTCTAAAATGTAAACCATACTGTAAACCATTGACAATGTTTAGTAGCTATGTTTCACTATCTGTATATCAGTTATAACAATTCTATCATTCAAATACAAAAATGTTTTAATATGGGATGAGGAAAGGGGGAGGAGTTTGGGTATATGAGAGTCTCTTTAATTCTGTGTGTGACTTTGCTGTGACTAAAAACTTCATTGAAAACAAAATGAAAAATAGTGAGACACTGGGGTCTGAGAGGGGGACGGTGCCATGGTAGAGACTGGACACCAGATATTGCAGAGATAAAAGGCAAAATGTCAAAAAAATTTTTTTCTTTAAATTAAAAACAAAAATTTTTATTTGTCATGTTTTGAAAGTCCCAATGTTTTAATTTTATCTTAGTTTAATTTTTTTTAAGTTTTCATGTATTTATCTCTTACATTTAAACTTATCATTATTATTTCATTTTCCTATTAATTGTATTTGGCTATTGTATTGGCTTCATCTTTAAATTAGATTTGAATCACAGAAGGGTTAAAACTGCAGTGGGAGAGAATCATTGGTGCGGGTGTCAGGGAAAGGGGATGCATGGGAGGAAGTTCACCTGAACATACATACAAGGTATATAAAATTGTCCAAATGTTCATGGGGCATGGTCACAGTCGGTGGAGAATCACTCAATAAATGAGAGAATACTGAATTCCCATCCTGGAGAGCCCTGCCACATTCTCCAAGGGAGCAGCAACAGTCCCCCAAGTGCAGGGGCAGTGTTTGCAAAGGAAGATGATCCACTGATGGTCCCTTTTTATTGATGACTGGTCTTATGAGTCTTTGCTCTTGAAATGGAAACTTAGCCTATTGTTATGGGGTGCCTAAGGTTTGCCTCAAATGTGACCTCTCTCTAAGCCAAACTCAGCATATGAATGCATTACCATCCTCCCAGCATGGGACATGACTCCTGGGGATAAGCCTCTCTGGCACCAAGGGATTACTGCCAAGTGCCAAGTGGCAATATGGCTGGAAAATACATTGGATAAAAGGGGGAACATGTAAAGACAATTGAATTCATATGGCTAAGAGACTTCAAAGTGAGTCAGAGGTCACCCCAGAGTTAACGCTAATGCACATCTTAGTAGGACCTCATAGGCTTCCAAAGTGGATACCACCCCAAATATAGGGACTCCTGAGGGCTCTGGAGACCCCCAGGTCCTATGTTAGGGCAGATAGGTCCGGAGTTTGGTGCCTTATCTGTGGGTCCTACTTTGGCATCTGGGCTCCTGCGAGTGACAGAGTTGGATTCAAATATGTCTTCCCTGCACATGGTTCATCTCTCCTTTCTATTGAAACCTATATGTGGTACTGGAGTTTGTAGGTGTACATACAGAGACTGGAGTCTTTGGGCTCTCCATGTGTCAGCTGGTCCTGGAATTTCAGTGGAGCTGCAACTCCTATTCTACAGCTCAATAGACTCACCCAGGACACCTGGCAGGGAGATAATGATGGAGAATGGCCATACCAGGGAATATTAAGAGTCTTCAGTTGCAGGCAGGATAATCTCATCCATCTTCCCCATGGGATATAAGCCCCCTTGCAATTGGAGGTGGAGTGGACATCACCATCCCAGGCTCCTCAGGATTGGGGAAAGAGCTATGGACTAGATTGGACTTGTTGGTATTCTACTATAGACATATTGTGATTCAAGCAATGAAAGAAATCACAACATTAATTTGGAGCCTGTGGCCACTGGATGCTCTGGGGACTTTGAGAGGGAAAAGCAGTTATAATACAGGTGCTTTTTCAGGACTTGGGAAATATCCTGAGTGACATTTCAATGACAGATATAAGCCATTTTATATCAGCATATAACATGCAGAACTGTGTGGGACAGTGTGGTCTACAATGTGAACTATCATCCATGCTTAATGGCAAAGCCCCAGGATATGTATATCCATTGCAGGTGATGTGCCACACTAATGAAGGATGTTTGTATGGGAGGTTGTGGGAGGTGTGGGAGGTGGGGCATATGGGCATTCCTATAATTTTTGTGTACCATTTATGTAAACTATGTATCTTAAAAAAATTTTTTTTTATTTATTAAAAAAAAAAACTTACAAAAGTGTATGGTCTAGAGTGTAGACCATAATGTAAACAATTGACTATGGTTAGTGGCTATGTTTTAATATTTTTACATCGGTTGTAACAAATGTACCAATAACATAAAATGGCTATTGATATGGGAAGGGGGAAAAGGGGGAGGATGTTGGGTACATGGGTGTCACCTATGTTCTCTATGTGACTTCACTGTGACCCAAAACCTCTTTGAAGACCTAATGAAAAAAAGTAAGACACTGAGGGAGAACTGGAAGAACCTGTCACTGTATATATAGGACAACAGATATTACAGTAATGAAAGGCAAAATGTCAAAATTTTAAAAATTATTTTTCATTGTTCTTTCAATATCCCAATTTTTAAATTTTATTTTATTTTTTCTAAATTTTTATGTATTTTTTCTTATGTTTGAGCCTATCATTATGTTTCATTTTCATTTTAAATGTATTTGGCAATATTTTTGTCTTCTTTTTTAATAATATATGTTTATTTATGTTTAAAGATACTTTTGCTAAATGGACTCACCCTGAACACCTGGTGGGGAGATGATGATGGACAATGGCCATCCCAGGGAATGGAAAGAGACTACAGCTGCAGTAAGGATAATCCCATCCATCTTATCCATGGGATATAAATCCCCTCTCACTTAGAGGTGGATTGGGCATCACCATCTCAGACTCCTCAGGATTGGGGGAAGAGTTGTGGACTAGAGTGGACTTAGTGGTATTCTGTTATAGACATATTGTGATTGATGCAATGGAAGTAATTACAACATTAATGTGGAGCCATTGGCCACTGGACACTTTGGGGGTAGGGAGAGGGAAAAGCAGTTGTATTACAGGGGCTTTTTCAGGACTTGGGAATAATCCTGAGTGACATTGCAATGACAAATATAGGCCATTTTATATCAACATATAACATGCAGAACTGTGTGGAAGAGAGTGTGGTCTATAATGTGAACTATCGTCCATGCTTAGTGGCAAAGACCCAAGAGGTGTATATCTATTGCAGGTGATATGCCACTCTAATGAAGGATGTTTATGTGGGAGGTTGTGGGAGGAGTGGGAGATGGGGCACATGGAAATCCCTACAATTTTTGTGTAACATTTATGTAATCTAAGTATGTTTTAAAAAATAAAAAAAAAAACATTATTAAAAAAAAATCCTCAACTAAGGTTCATCGAATCAAGGTGATGTTAGCCTACGGGTGTACAAAGATTTTTGAATAAGAAGGAAAGATTGAAGAGTTAAGGATGAAGCACAAATTTTTTTGTTGGCAGTGGGTGGGGCAGCATGAAAATCCAGCAAGAAATATAGGATAGGGAGGAAGAACCTCCCAGGGTTGTTAGGGGCCAGGCAAGGGACCAAGAAGTGAACAGGAAGCAGTAAAAAAAAGCTGGGATATTGTAGTAGTTTGATATTATTTATGAATTCCAAAAAAAAGATATTATGTTTTAAAACTGGTCTGTTCCTCTGGATGTGTTACCCTTTGATTGTATTAAATTTAAAGTTTGTACATTTACTTGATTAAATCAAGATTAAGGTTTTGATGACCATGTCAGTAAGTCATGTCTCAGGGTTGAGTCCCTGTCCCCTTGGTGGGCTATATAAATGGAAACTCAAGAAGTCACAAAGGAGAACACAGGAGAAGATACAGAAGATGAAGAGAGAGAGAACTCTCAGTTTTAATCTTGGGGCCCTGGGAGAGATATGAGCCCTTTGCCTGATAATTTCCAGCTGACCTTATGAAGAGACCAGAGCAGCTGACCCCAAAAAGACATGAGCACTATGCCAGCCTATGCCAAGTTTGGAAGAAGCTTGGACCATAGAGCCTTGAGAGGAAGAAGGAAAGCTGAATCCTTGAAGAGATTGGTAATAGACTTTGGTGAGAAAAATAACCTTGAGTTGGACTTTCTAGGTTTTTAGGACTTGTAACTATAAGCTTCTACTCTAAATAAATATCCTTTATTTAAAAAAGATACTCTGATTAAACAAAATGTTACATAAAGTAATATAAGGGATTCCTATATGCCCCACTACCCACATCTACCACTTTTCCCAACATTAACAACTTCTTTCATTAGTGTGCTACATTCATTGCAATTTATGAACATATTTTGGATCATTGCCTCTAAACATGGATTGTAGTTTACATTGTAGTTTACACTCTCTCCCACTCAATTATGTAGGTTATGGCAGGATATATAGTGGCCTGTACCTGTCATTGCAATGTTATTCAATTCAATTCTAAGTCCTGAAAGTGCCCCCACATTACACCTCTCTTTCCCTCTCCCTGAATTTGGCACCTCCAGTAGCCACTGTCCACACATCAAAGATATGATTTCTTCCATTTGTGACTCACAATAAATTTTTGTAGAATTACACTATGTCCACTCTAGTCCATATTTTATTCCCCAATCCTAAGGAATCTGGGGTGGTGATGTTTGCCTTCATTTTTGAAGAAGTTTTGGATCACAGAAGGATTACAACTATGGCAAGGGAGAATCATGGGTGTGAAGTGTCAGTGATGGGGAATACATGGGTATATAAGGTATATAAATGTGATCAAATGCTCACCAGGCATTGTCACAGTGGGTGGACATTCACACAATAACTGAAAGAACATTGAATTCCCATCCTGGGGAGCTCTGCCACATTCTCTAATGGAACAGCAACAATCCTCAAGTGCATGGGCAATGACTAGTGAAGAAGGATGTTCCATTGAGGGGCCCTTGATATTGATGACTGTGCTTATGAATCTTTGCTCTTGAAATTGCAACTTAACCTGGTTTTGTAGGGTCCCTAAAAGTTACCTCCTCAGAGCCCCCATGTAGCTCAAATGTGGCCTCTCTTTAAGCCAAACTCAGCATATAAATGCATTACATTTCCCCCAGGGTGTAACATGACTCGCAGGGAATAGCCTCTATGGCACAGAGGGATTACCACCAAGAACCAACTAGAAATGCAACTGGAAAAAGACCTTGAATAAAAGGGGGAAAAGGTAAAGAAAAATAAGTTTATGTGGCTAAGAGACTTCAAAGTGAGTTAGGAGGTCATCCAAGAGGTAACACTTATGCATGTCTCAGCAAGATCTCATAGAGTGCCAAAGTAGGCACTACCCCAAATAGTGGGGCTCCTGAGGGCTCTGGAGATACCCAGGTCCTAAGGTCATGGCAGATAGCTTCAGAGTTTGTTACTATATCTGTGGGCCCTACTTTGTAATTTGTGCTCCAAAGAGTGACAGTATTGGACTAAGTTGTGACTTCTCTATACATGCCTCTTCTGTCCCTTCTATTTGAACCTATAGTTGGTGCTGAAGTTGGTAGGTGTACACCCAAGAGACTTGAATCTTTGGGCTGTCCGTGTGCCAGCTGGCCCTGAGCCTCAGTGGAGTTACAACACCTCCTCTCTAGTTCATTGGACTCTCCCAGGACATCTAAGAAGGAGATGAGGATGGACAACCCCCATATCAAGGAACCAAGAGAGTCTACAACTGCAAGCAAGAAAGTCCCATCCATCAGCCATATGGGATGAATGCCCTCTCTCAATTAAAGGTGGAGTGGGCATCACCATCCCAGAAACCTAAAGATTTGGGAATGAGCTATGGACTAGAGTGGACTTACTGATAATCTACTATGGACTTAGTGTGATTCTAGCAATGGAAGAAATTATATAATTGATGTGGAGACAGTATCCCCTAGAGGTAGTGAATGAAAAAAGAGGGAAAAAGAGGTGTAATATGGGGGCATTTTCAGAACTTGGAATTGTCCTGAATGACATTGCAATGACAAATACAGGGCATTTTGTATCCTGCCATAACCTACAGAATTGAGTGGAAAAGAGAGTGTATACTACAATGTAAACTATAATCCATGCTTAATGGCAGTGCTCCAAATTTGTTCACCAATTACAGCAACTATACCACACTAATGAAAGAATTTGTTAACACGGGGAAGGGTGGGAAGAGTTGCACATATTTCTTTGTGTAACATTTTGTGTAATCTAAGTATCTTTGACAAAAAAGAAAAGAGAAGGGAGAGGCTTGGAGGACTGTGTAGAAGTGAAGACTATCAGAAAGGGTAACCAAAGTGATGGAAAGGTGGACAAAAATAAGATATAACATATGAAAAGCCAAAGGATAAAATGACTGAAGTAAGTAATGCTTTTCCATAATAACTTTAAATGTTCATGGATTAAACTCCCCAATCAAAAGACATAGGCTCACAAAATAGAGAAGAAAACATTAGCCATCGATATATTGTGTTACATATGCTGTCTTCAGGAAGCTCACACCAGACACAAAGATGCAAATAGACTGAAAGTTATAGGTTGCAAAAAGGTAATTTGGGCAAATAACCAAAAGAGAATAGGGGTTGCTAAACTGGTGTCAGACAAAACAGATTTTAAATGCAAAAAAATTATGAGATGCAAAAGGCCATTATACAATAATAAAAAGAACTATCCACCAGGTAGGAGTAACTGTTATAAATATCTATGCACCTAACCAGGTGTCTCAAAATATATGAGGCAAATTCTGACAAAACTGAAAGGAGAAAGAAACATCTCAACAATAATAGTTGGAGACTTCAAGAAGACATTCACATCAATAGATAGAACAACTAGACAGAAAAACAACAAAGTAACAGAGAATTTGAAGAATATGGTAAATGGGCTGAGCCTAACAGATATATACAAAACATTGCACCGCAAAACAGCAGGTAATACATTTTTCTCAAGTGCTCATGGATCTTTCTCCAAAACATAGCTCTCAATAAATTTTAAAAAAAGATTGAAAATTATGCAAATCACCTTCTCTGAGCATAATGGAATGAAGATGGAAATCCATAATAGGCAGAGGAAAGGGGAAATTTGCAAATATATGGAGGTTAAACAACACACTACTAAAAAATCCATGGGTCAAAGAAGAAATTACAAGAGAAACCAGTAGAAATCTCAAGATGAATGAAAATGAGAACACAACATATTAAAACCTATGGGATAAAATGTAGACAGTGCTGAGAGGGAATTTTATAGCTATAAATGCCTAGATTAAAAAATAGGAAAGTGCTAAAATCAAAGAACTGACTGAACCACTGAAGAAATTTTTAAAAAAGAACAGCAAATCAACCCCAAGGCAAGCATAATTAAAGAAATAACTAAGATTAGAGCAGATATAAAAGAAATGGAGAGCAAAGGAAAAAAAAAAGAAAAAGAAAAAAGAGAACTGAAGGAAATAGATAAAATTAGGAATAGAAGTTGGGACATTATGACCCAGCCCATAAAAATAAATAGGATTATAAGGGGATATTATGAGAAACTATGTGCCAACAAATTAGAAAACCTAGATGAATTGAACAAATACCTACAAATGCACCAACAACCTACATTGACTTTACAAGATATATAGGAACTCAACAAACCAAACACAAGGAAAGAGAATAAATCAGTTATCAAAAATCTTCCAACAAGGAAAAATCCAGGACCAGATGAATTCACAGGTAAATTCTACCAAACATTTTGAGAAGAATTAATACAATCCTGATTAAACTCTTCCAAAATTGAAAAGGAGGAAAAATTACCTCACACATTTTCTGAAAACATCACCCTAATACCACATCCAGATAAAGATTCTACAAGAAAAGAAAATTAAAAAACAATTTCCCTAATGAACATAGATGCAAAAATTCTTAACAAAATATTGCAAGTCAAATCCAACAGCAAATAAAAATAATTATACATCACAATCAAGTATGTTTTATTCCTGGTATAAAAGGGTGGATCAACAGAAGAAAATCAACATAATATACCATATTAATAAAAATTGAAGGGAAAAAAACACATCATCATCTTGAATGATGCAGAAATTATTTGACAAAATCCAGCATCCTTTCTTGATATAAACTCTTCAAAATATAGGTATATATGGAAAGTTCCTCAACATAATAAAGGGCATATATGAAAATCCCACAGCCAAAATGGTTCTCAATAGGGAAAGGCTGAAAGCTTTCCCTCTAAGATCAGGAACAAGATAAGGATGACCACTGTTTCCATGTTATTCAATATTGGGATAGAAGTTCTAGCTAGAGGAATTAGGCAAGAAAAAGAAATAATAAGAATGCAAATTGGAAAAGAGGAAGGAAAGCTCTCACTATTCACAGATGACATGATCCTATATTTTGAAAATCCTGAAATATCTACAACAAAGCTACTTGAGCTAACAAATGAGTTCAGCAATGTGGTAAGATACAAGGTAAGCATGCAAAAATCAGTAGCATTTCTAGAGACTTGTAATGAGCAAGCTGAGGAAGAAATCAAGAAAAAATCAATTTGCAATAGCAAACAAAACCAAAACAAAACAAAACAAAAAAACCTGTAATATCTAGGAATTTATTTAACCAGGTATGTAAAGGATCTGTATTCAGAAAATTACAAAACATTGGTAAAGGGTTGTCAAAGAAGACTTAAACATAAAAAGGACATTCCATGTTCATGGACTGGAAGACTAAGCATCATGAAGATGCCAATTCTGCTCAAATTGATTTATAGATTCAATGCAATACCAATCAAAAGTCCAACAAAAGCCTACTTTACAGAAATAGAAAAGGCATTTACCAAATTATTTGTAAGGAAACGGTGCCCCAAATAGCCAAAAACATCTTTAAAGAGAAGACCAAAATCAGAAGACTTGCACTTCCTGACCTTGAAGTGTATTATAAAGGTACAGTCGTCAAAACTGCATGTTATTGATATAAAGAGAGACACATTGATCAATGAAATTGAATTGAGATTTCAGAAAAAGATCCAACCTCTATGGTCAACTTATTTTCAATAAGTTTTCTTTTCTGGGACAGAAGAGTCTCTTCAATAAATGGTGCTTTTCTGGGACAGAAGAGTCTCTTCAATAAATGGTGCTTGGAGAACTGGATATCCACAACCAAAAGTATGAATGAGAACTCCTATAACACTTCCTATACAAGAATCAACTCAAAATGGATCAAAGACCTAAATGTAAAAACTAGGACCATAAAACTCCTAGAAGATATCATAGGAAAACATCTACAAGACCTTGTAGTGGGAGGGGTCTCATAAACTTTACATACCAAAGCAACAAAAGAAAAAATAGATAAATGAAACCTCCTAAAAATAAACACTTCTGCACCTCAAATAACTTTGTGAAGAGGGTAAAAAAGCAGCCTACTCAATGGGAGAAAATATTTGGAAATCACACATCTGTCAAGAGTCTATTATCCATGATATATAAAGAGATATTACAACTCAACAATAAAAAGACAAATAATCTGATTAAAACATGGGCAAAAGACCTGAAATGACATTTTTCTGAAGAAGAAATATGAAAGGCAAAAAAAGAATACTTATGAATAAATACCCAACATCACTGGCTATTAGGGAAATTCAAATCAAAGCTACAATGAGATACCATTTCATACCTACTAGAATGGCCACTATTAAAACAGTAAACTACAAGTGTTGGAGTGGATGTGGAGAAATAGGAGTGCTTATTCACTCTTGGTGGGAATATAGAATGGAACAGCCACTGTAGAAACCTGTTGGGTGCTTCTTAAGGAAGTTAGATAGAGATCTACCAGAAATACTGCTTCTAAGCATATACCCAGAAGACCTGAGAGCAGTGACATGAACAAACATCTACACACCAATATTATTAGCAACATTATTCACAATTACCAAAATATGGACATCACAACACTGATGTCCATCACCTGATGAATGGATAATAAAAACTGATATATATATATATATATATATATATGCTGGAATATAATTCAGCTGTAAGAAGAAATGAAGTCATGAAGCATATGACAACATGGATGAACCTGGAGGACATTATATTGAAAGAAGCAAGCCAGGAACAAAAGGACAAATATTGTATGATTTTGTTATTATGAACTAAATATATTGAGCAAATTCATGGAGTTAATAGCTAGAATACAAGTCACCAGAGAAAAGCACGTGTTTAGAGAATGGAAAATTGAAATGTAATCTATGCAGAATTGGTAAAAAGTTGTTTGTAAATATTTGGAAATGAATAACACATCATAGGATTTATAATTAGTAGCATTAACATATGGTATGATAGTGGTTTGTTTTTCTTGTGTTTCTTTTCTTTTTTTTGGGGGGAGTAATGAAAATGCTTTAACATTGAAGTGATAAATGCACTACTCAGTGATTATAGAAAATGCCATTGATTGTACACTTTATATAAATTACATGGTTTTGAACAAAAATTGAGTGTGAGGGGGCAAATACACCAAATATAAGATCTAGACTAGAGTTTGTAGTGACACTTTGATGTTCTATCATAATTTGTTACAAACATTTCACAACCATGCAAGATTTCTGTGGTAGGGTGATGTGTGATGTGTTTGTTTAATATGTTCAGAAATTTTACTCTACACTAATTGTTTATCTATGTTCATGTATGAATGATATACTTACTTCACCAAATTGTTTTTAAAATGAAGAAAAAAACAAAATCTATTGGACACCACAAAGACATTTATAGCCCTCAATACTTACATTAAAATGAAGAAAGAACTAAAATAGGAGACCTCACTGCACCTGTGGAGGAACCAGAAAGAGTGCAGCAAACTAATCCCAAACCAAGCTGAAGGAAAGAAATCATTAAGATAAGAACAAAATTAGATGTAATTTAGAACAACAACAAAAACAATAGAAAGAATCAAAAGATCTATATATTTAAGGTTCTTGAAAGAACTTTACTTCAGATTAATATAAAGAGCTTCCACACTGTTCACTGTAATATAAACAGTATTTATGAAGAAAGTTCAGCATTACAAAAAAAAAATCTATTCTCCTAAATATTTTCTGAAAATCTAAGATTCTCACTGAAATCGAGTTTATCTTCTCATTACCACCACCTTAATTATGATCACATGCCTATTTGAACACTAATATTTGAACCATAAGGGTACATTTACTTTCAACAATGATGGTGATAAATTTTTTTTAAAAAAAGAAAAAGAAAACTTAAGGGTAGTAAATGCAACATGGATGTCTGCAGGTATTTAGTGTCTGAAATAAGCAGCTAATATGATATTTCAGATAATTTTATGACAGATTGAGATGGTGTCTGATAGGTTTCTCTGTTTTGAAGTTACTTTTTTGATCAATATCAACATATAGATTTCTACTTAATAATGGCTTCCTGGAATCAGGCATTTACATTGAAATCTTTCAGTTTAGAAAATGCTTTTTCAAACTTCCTACAACCTATAACTTTCTATAATCTCTTATAGCCATTTATAAGCATATAGACTAGTTAATTTATCTTAAGGAAAATTTCACCTTTAAATAAACTTTTTAAATTACAGTCAACAACAAAATTTTTTTTTCACAAGTCCTCTACAACTTTTCATAAAATTTCAGGTCTTGTCCTACATATTCACACCTTGATTCTAGTATAAAAACATACTTAAACAAGCTTATCAAATTTTATTTAACATTAACTATGACAAATATAATTCACATCACTTAATCTTTTATTTATTTTCATATCCATTTAAGTCTCATCTTATACCCCTCATTCTGTTCTGTTAGAGCTAACAGCAGCACACCCATTTCAGCAGCACATATACTAAAATTGGAATGGTATGAAAATGATTAGCATGGCCCCTGCACAAGAATGACACATAAAATTGTGAAGTAGTCCATATTTTTATTATTTTGTAAGTTTACAACTTCTGTCATAAAAATATATTTAAAAAATAATAATAGGGTAGTTTGGGGGGTTATACACCAAATGAAAGATAAGTACTGTATTTTGTAGTAAGATTTTAATGATAATCTTTTATCATTTGTAACAAATATCTCATAACAATGCAAGGTGTTGGTGTTGGGTTGATGTACGGGACCCCTGTATGATGTTATGTGTGTTCATTTTGTAAGTTCACAACTTTTACTATACACTTATTTTTTATGTACATTCATATGTAAATGATGTAATAATAATAATAATATTAATTGGGTGGGTTTGGGGAAAATTACACCAAATGTAAGATAGTTTGGTTAGTAGCAATATTTTGAGTATGCTCTTTAATCATTAGTTAAAAATGTTTCAGAACAATGCAAGGTATTGGTGGTAGGGTGAGGTATGAGAACCCTGTATGATGTTATGTATGTTGTTTTGTAAATTCACAACTATTACTATCACTTATTGTTTATGTATGTTTAGGTATGAGTGACATACATAAATAAATGAAAAAACAACAACAACAGAAAACTAGGTGTATTAGTCAGCCGAAGAGGTGCTGATGCAAAATACCTGAAATATGTTGGCTTTTATAAATGGCATTTATTTGGGGTAGAAGTCCACATTTACCAGGCTATAAAGCATAAGTTACTTCCCTCATCAAAGTCTTTTCCTCATATTGGAGCAAGGTGGCTGTTGATGTCTGCAAGGGTTCAGGCTTTCTGGGTTCCTCTCTCCCCAGGGCTCGTTTCTCTCCAGACTCAGTCCACTGCTCTCTCCACAAGTCCAGCTGTAGACTATCAGGCAAATGGCTCATCTCTCTTCCTGAGGCCTCTGCCTGTGTTTAATGGAGACTTCTCTCCTACCTCAGGTATCTACTTCTCTGTGTGTTTACTGCCCAGGCTCCAGGATCAAAATTCCAACTTCCCTTCTCCGCAGTGTGGTTTCTCTGTGAGTCCCTGACCACCAATGGGGTGGGGTCTTAACATCCTACTGAGATGGCTTTATCAAATCCTTAATCATTATTTAATCAAATAAAAGCAAAATATCTGAATCCAATATAATCTAATATGCCTAGAGGAAAAGAACTGTTCACAAACATAATCCAATTTCTATTTTTGGAATTCATAAATAATGTCAAACTGCTACACTAGTCATTTCAGTTTAGGATAGATCTACCTTCTCTTCTTTAACTTAAATTCATTAAGCACGTTTATAACTTTTGTCATATTAAAGATCCAATAAATATAATTTATTTTGTTAGTATCCTTATAAACCTTTGGAGATGACTTCCAAGTTGAATAAAATTGAAGCTTATGAATAAATTTTTTTCTCTTCCTCCATAATAGTCTAAAACATCTTTTATATAATATTCTAAAATTTTGAACAACCTCAAAAATGTCCTATCAGGCTCTGGAATATATTATTGTTTAATTTGTTTCAATCCTAATTTAAAAAACCTTTTCATAGCTTTCAAGGACTTTTTCTTTACTTACTGAAATTTGACAAAAGTATTATTAATTACTCTCACTCCAAAGCTGTTAAATAATTTAAATTGGGGAATTACACACAAAGTATACAAACCTAGGTTTATTCTGTAACATTCCTTCTGTCCCTAACATGCTTGATTACCCAGGCCTAATAGAGTTCTAAACTAAATTCACATCTCCCTATCTTAGATCTTACTGCACCTAATCCTTCTCTGTTATCTCCCCCCACCAGTTTTAATGAGGATCTTTAATTTAGTCAAGTTTAGGAGAAGGCCCTGGGGACAAGGTAGGCCAAGAAGCTTAAGAAAAACCCTTTTCTTTCTTCCAATAGTTTATCTATTCAGATTTCATTATGACGATTTCATCCTTAAACAACTGGGGGGAACAGATAGATCTCAGCTGTTGAGAACCTGCTTCCCATGTACAAGGTCTTGTATTCAATCCCCAGGACTGCCTAAAAAAAAAAAAACTAATTGGGCAATATCTGATTATTTAGATTATAAATTATAAGTTTAAAGAATGCCAGAAGCTCAGTTTTTCTAACTTGGGGCTAGGCTCCAGGAGTATTCATTTCCATATGAATGCTATTTAATTTTTAGCAATTTGAATAGAGCTCTTTTAAGAATTTTGATATGTTAATTTAATAGTACCATCCAGAGGTATGAACATACACATTGAATAAACAGGCATGATTGAAAAATTAGACAGGCCAAACAGAAACATGAAACTCACTAATTTGACTATCAATCTTCACTCTTTTTGTTATGGCTTGTCTTCCAGTTTTTAAGGCCTTGTCTGAGGTAGTGTTGCCTACATACATAAGTTTGTTCTTGAAAACACTTTTATTTATAAATTTTGGAAAAAAGTTATCTGGGCATTACTTGTTTACGAGGTTTTTAGCATAGGAGATATATTCAGGGGGCTATGCGCTAAATATTTTGGTTTTACTTCACTTGTAAGATTCCCCTCCCCCCAAGCCCTTTCATCCCAGGTTTCTGTCACATACTGCCCAGTTTTCCTTGGGGCCTTATAATTTCTTCAGAATATCTCCCAATCTCTAAGGCAGGAGTTCTTAACCAGGGGTCCACAGACTCCTTAGGGATCCATGAGCTTGAATTGAAAAAAATCAACCTAATATTCTTATTCAAGATAAACAACCATCTTCATATTGAAATGTTTTAAAATTTCATGGATGCATTGGATTATTATTTAATGTGTTAAGAAAGAAGCACATATGTATAGTATTATATCATATGCTTTTTTATTCAGTAACTGTATTTCAATATATGTAACTGATCTCATTTGTACTTTTATTTTATGCATTTTAAAATATTATTCTTGGGAGAATTTGTTGGTGCACTTGTGATATATTTATTAAATATATTCAGAATAGTGTGGACTTAGTATGAGTTCTATTTTAACATAGATTGTTCTGAACACAGTGAATAAGTGCCTGAAAAAAGGTTGGTAAGAATAGCAGAGATGGTTTTATGATGCAGTGGAAAAACTGGAACTTCTAAACATTTGCCAAAAATGACCATTTAACAGATGTTCAACTGTATTAGGTTATCAGGTTTTGAAATTATAGGAAAGTTATAAAACATAATTTTTAATAATTCTAAAATTTAATTTAAAGACATGCTGGATAAATAGAGAGAAGATGGCATTGGTTTAAATGGGCACTCACCATTACTCACCATCAATCAGGATGGCTGGTTGGGGACAGGATCCTGCCCGAGTGATCAGTTCTGGGAGCCCGCAGAGTGAGAACCTTAGGGACATCTATCTGGAGGGAGCTGTACAGCAAGGTGGATTTCTCAAAATAAAATCATGAGTTTTTCCCCAGCTAGAAATCGTGGACAGAGATGGCTAAGCTGCACACTCAGGGCAAAGGGTTAAGGCGAGCCCCGACTCTTGCCAGCAACCTGGTGAAAGGGAGCATTCTCTGAGAGTGGGAGGGTTCTGGCAGAGGGTTAAGAGGGGTTTCCTTTCTGTAGGTTTGGTTACCTGGACCCCTTTGCCGCTTCCAGGAGCAAACCAGCTGGCTTGAAGTGGCGCCAGGCTGAGAGGAGAGGTGGATCTGCTGAGGAAGCCTGATTTACAGAACTGCCCTGAGATACAGAGGCTGGGTTTGGGAGGGGAGGGAGTTAGCCAATTTTATCATTCTGCACTGAGGTGTATCAGAGTTTAAGCTTCTTTGGGAGAGGGTCAGGTTTTGGGAAGGGTTTTTTTTTTTTTAAAGATTTTATTTATTTATTCATTTATCCCCCCCTTGCTGCTTGTGCTCACTGGGTCAGCTAACCACACCATGGGGGCAGGCTTGCCTTCACCAGGAGGCCCCGGGAACTGAACCCGGGGCCTCCCATATGGTAAACGGGAGCCCTACTGATTGAGCCACAGCCGCTTCCCATTGGGAAGGGTTTGATCAGTTTCCATGAGCCTATTTAGGGTTCCCTTGGTGGAGGGGGTTGCCTAGAAGAGGCCTTCTTTTGGGTCCTTTATTTCTCCAAAAAAAAATTACTTTTACAAAAATTTAACTTAGTTTAATTGCTAATATCTCCTTCAAAACCTGCAGATAGAAGCCTGTAATTGATTGATGAACACAGGTAGGCTGAGAGGCCCCACAAGGGCCCAAGAAGGAATGCTGTTCTTCCTTAGGTTGCTTGACTGCTTGTTTGTGGGTTTGTTTGGTTTTTCTTTGTTTGTTTGTTTGTTTCTTGCTTTTCTTTCCTCTTTCACCACCCCCCCCCTTTTTTTTAATAAGTTGCTCCAGGCTTGTTACTTATTTGCTGTGCTTCTTCCTTGATTTCCCATTCTCTGCATATGTTTGTTTTGTGTACCAATGCTACATCTTTTCCTTCCTTCATCTTTCTACCTTCTGGTTTCTGTTGTGGTTCTTACATTCCACCTTTTATCATTAGTCCTCAACTTCATGGGTGTCGATTTCTATCTTGTCTATTCTGTTCTCTTTTTTATTAACTTTTTGGTTAAACCCCTTCTTTATTCTTTCTCTCTATCCTGATCATTCTGGCCTTTTAAATCATTCTATATATTTTCCTCTATTTGGTTTCCCATTTTGTTGTAGGTACTCCACTTTTTATTCCCCTTATTACTGTACACTGCCTACATAAGTTAAATATTCATTTTACTAAGTCTAATACAGCCCCTCTTCTAACTTTTATCAAAATTACTATTATCCTTTTTTCCTTTCTAACTGATTTTGTTTCCTCTGACCCCAATCATTTTTCTTCAAAGGAACATTGAAAATAGCAAGGAAATAGAACAAGAACAAAGTGTCAAAGAGAAACTTTAACAAACACATAGAATCATCAGCTAAATAAAACTCTAAAGCAGAGAGTGAAGCTAATCAACTGAATAAACCCAGGAAGATAAAATGATGACCAGAAGGCACCAAAAATTACAAAACATATTCAGAAACAGGAAGATATGGACCAGTCCAATGAACAAATTAAAAACCAGGAAGAGATGCAGAACATCAAACAACTAATCAAAGCTGTCTGAATAAATATCATGGAACAACTTAATGAAGTGAAGGAAGAGATTAAGGATCTTAAGAAGACACTGGGAGAGCATACTGTAGAAATTGTAAACATACATAAAAAGCTAATGGATGTGATGGTGATGAATGGCACAATCCAGGAAATCAAAAAGATGCTGGATTCAGATTTGAACAGGCAGAAGAAAGAATTAGTGATGTGGAAGACTGTACAACTGAAATCAAACAGAGAGTAGAACAGATAGATAAAAAGATAGAAAAAATCCAGCAGGATCTTTGGGATTTAACCAACAATACAAAATGAACAAACATAGGCATTAAAGGCATCCCCAAAGGAGAAGATAAGGTAAAGGGAACAGAAGGTGTGATGAAGGAAATAATGGCTGAAATCTTCCCAAACATATAGAGGGAGATGGATGTACATGTCCCGGAAGCACAGTGCACACCAAAGAATATAAATCCCAACAGGCCTACTCCAAGACATATAATGATCAAAATATCCACTTCTCAAGACAAAGACAAAATACTCAAGGCAGCAAGAGAAAAGAGAACAATCACATACAAAGGAAGCACAATAATATTAAGTGCTGATTTCTCAACTGAAACATGGAGGCAAGAATACATTGGTATGACATAGTCAAGGTATTAAAAGAAAAAAACTTCCAGCCATGAATTCTCTATACAGCAAAGCTGGCATTCAAAACTAATGGAGAGTTCAAAACATTCACAGATAAACAGAAATTAAGAGAGTATGTCAATAAGAAACCTGCACTTCAAGAAATACTAAAGGAAGTTCTACAGGGTGAAAGGGAAAAACATGAGAGAGAGAGAGTTGGAGGAAGTGCAAGAACAACTAAAAAGACAAAAAAGAGAAATTAAAACAATATATAACATACATAAATGAAAAGAAAATATGGCTGATATAAGAAATTCATTGAGAGTATTAACCTTGAATGTTAATGGATTAAACTCACCAGCCAAGAGAAATAGATTGGCAAAATGGATAAGGAAATATGATCCATGTATATGCTGTCTACAAGAAACCCACCTTAGACCCAGGGATTCGAGGAGGCTGAAATTGAATGGCTGGAAATCAATTTTACAAGCAAAAAATGGCAGAAGTAGCTATCCTAATATGAGGCAAAATAGACTTTAAATGCAAAACTCTTTTAAGAGACAAGGAAGGACACTATATACTAGTAAAAGGGGTAATCTTTCAAGAATAGAGAACAATCATAAATATTTATGCATCTAATCAGGGTGCCTCAAAATACATGAGGCAAACACTGGAAAAGCTAAGTGGAGAAATATATGCCTCTATAATTATAGTGGGGACTTTAATACACCATTATCACCATTAAACAGAACATCTAGACAGGGACTCAATAAAGAAACAAAGACTCTGAATAGTACATTAGAGGAATTGGACCTAATAGACATATACAGAACACTACACCCAAATACAGCAGGATATACATTCTTCTCAAGTGCACATGGATCATTCTCAATGATAGACAACATACTAGGCCTCAGAACAACTCTCAATGAATCCAGAAAAATTGAGATAATAAATTTTTCATTCTCTGGCCACAATGGAAAGAAATTGGAAATCACTAAGGCCCAGGGAACCAGATTAGGCACAAAGATATGGAAATTAAACAACATACTCTTAGATAAACAGTTGGTCAAGGAGGAAATCTCAATGAAATCAGTAACTACCTTGAAATGAAAGAAAATGAGTACACAACATATCAAAACATATGGGATGCAACCAAAGCTGTACTGAGAGAAAATTCATAGCCATAAATGCATCTATTAAAAAAGAAGAAAGAGGTAAAATTGAAGACTTAACTGCACACCTGGAGAAACTGGAAAAACAACAACAAACTAACCCCAAAGGAAGTAGAACAAAGGAAATTATAAAGATTAGAGCAGAACTAAATGAAAGCACTAGGAAAAAAAAAAAAAAAAAAAAAAAACCAAAAGCTAGTTTTTTTAGAAGATCAATAAAATGGACAAACCCTTAGCCAGACTAGAAAAGAAAAAGAGAGAAGATGCAAATAAACAAAATAAGGAATGAGGAAGGGGATATCACTGCTGACCCCACAGAAATAAATTATATCATAAGAGGATATTTTGAAAAATTATATGTCAGCAAGAATGATAATTGAGAGGAAATGGACAAATTCCTAGAAACTCACAAACAGCCTACATTTACAAAAGAAGAAATTGATGAACTCAACAGTCCAATTACAAGTAAAGAAATGCACTCAGTCATGAAAAACCTCCCAACTAAGAAGAGCCCAGGACCAGGCGGCTTCTACCAAATGTACCGGAAAGAGCTAACACCAATCCTACTTAAGCTCTTCCAAAAAACAGCAGTAGAAGGAACATTGCCTAAATCATTCTATGATGTCAACATTATCCTAATACCAAAGCCAAACAAAGATACCACAAGAAAGGAAAAGTACAGACCAATTTTTCCAGTGAGACTAAATGCTAAAATCCTCAACAAAATGCTTACTAATGTCATTCAACAACATATCAAAAAAATTATACACCATGACCAAGTGGGTTTCATCGCAGGTATGCAAGGATGGTTCAATGGAGAGAATCTGCAGCTGAAGGCAAGATAATCCCATCCTTCTTATCCATGGCGTATTTGCTCCCTCTCCCTTGGAGTTGGAGTGGACATCACCGTCCCAGACTCCTCAGGATTGGGGGAAGAGCTATGGACTAGAGTGGACTTACTGTAATTATGTTATAGTCATATTGTGATTCAAGCAATGGAAAAAATTACAACATTAATGTGGAGCCAGTGGCCACTAGATACTCTGGGGGCAGGGAGAGGGAAAAGCAGTTGTAATACAGATGCTTTTTTGGGACTTGGCAATTATCCTGAGTGACATAGCAACCACAGATATAGGCCATTTTATATCAGCATATAACCTGAAGAAAAGTGTGGGAGAAAGGGTGGTCTACAATATGAATTATGGTCCATACTTAGTGGCAAAGCCCCAGGATGTATATATCCATTGCAGTAACATGCCACACTAATGAAAGATGTTTATATGGGAGGTTAGGGAGGTGGGATATATCGGAATCCCTATAAATTGTGTGTAACATTTATGTAATCTAAGTATCTTTAAAATTTTTTTTAAATATATTATTATAAAAAAATAAATAAAGAGATGCCAATGTAGAGTGTCATAAATGTATCTGCCACTACATTCTGAGGAGGGGTCCATAGTTTTACTTGACTGGCAAAGGGGTATGTGGAACAAAAAATGGTTAAGAAACCCTGTTCTGAGGCGTGGGTGAAGGGGTCTTACCAGAATGTTCTAACCCTGTTCTAATTGGGGTTAAGTAGTGACCATTTCCTTCTGAAGCTTTTATCAACTTGAATTTTAAAAAACTGAGTTGACTGCCTCAGTTCCTGTACTTCTTCACTTATTCCCTGTAAATTTCAAGTACTAGTTGTGGCAATTAAGCTTTTTATCTTCTTTTAGGTCTCCTCTATAAAGTGGGATATATTTTCCCAGTTAAATCAATCTGAAATGGAGAATGGGGTAAAGATGCATACAACTTCTTTGTCCATTCCTATAGGTGTTTCCTGGCATAGAAATTTTGCTGGCTCAGCTGCTGATTTAGGAGAGCCATCCAGACCAAGCTGAGATACCAGATTCTTCTTTACAGAACCATACTCCAGTCACTTTTCTCCTTCAATCTGCAGATTTCTCTGTCTTTCTTGAGACAGTCTGCACTCACTAACTGTGCCTCTCCTAGCAACAGCCAGTTGATTCCTTCAGCAGTTTGCTCATTATATTTGTTAAATTTCAGAATCCTGTGTTCTTGGAATATGCACTGTATACCTTCTGGCATTTTGGGGATGTCTCCATATTGAAAGAGAGGTCTGCAACAATCACTCAATTAGGCAACCTCTCCTCACAGAGGTATAAAACCAAACCCAGAATTTTCCCCATGGATTCCCCACTATGGATCATATTTAGTCTGATGAATCCTGCCAACTATGCAATTGCCCCAAGGATGGCAAGGAGCTGGTAAAACAACAGCTTCCCACCAAACTGAGAGGTTTACATCAGACCAAAGAATGACTCAGATAAGTCCAGCTTGGTATCTAATGAGCATTTATCCAGGGGGCATACATTGGGTTCTTTTCCTTAGTGAAAGAAGGTGAGACATTTTCTGAGCACAACCATCCATGCCTACCAAAAACATGGTAGGTCTTTTTATAATGGCTGCTCAAGATTAAATGAACATATTTAAGGTTATCAAGCACAAGGGGGTGCATGTTACTTCTACAGAATGCTTTTATTATGATCAAAGAACAGATGTTTGCAAGGTGGGAAAGGTCAGACAGTTATAATTTAACTGACTTTAAAATTTACTGATTCTCAGACATTTTTTCAACTGAATTTACATGACAGTTTAATTAAGAGAAATGACAGTAAGAATTGGGGGATGCTAAACACTTCTCCTCTTGCAATATTAATTATATAGAATCATTTCCCATCACTGCCTGAGAAACAAGGAAGTTAAAATTATAACTCCCAAAGCACTGGAAGGGTCTGGGTCACCTTAAGAGGGGAAGGAAAGTCACTTCTGGTGGGATGGATGTGAGTTACATAAAAAAGATTTCCTTTCATCCTGCCATGAGTGACTATTACCTACTCAGGGCACAACACCAAGGTTGGAAAGCACCAAAGAGCAAACCTCAAGAGAAATATTATGCAATCTCTCAGCAAGGGAGGAACCACACCAAGTCTGGTTGTCTTCATAACAATAGCAGTCTTAGAAGCCAGTTCTTGCTGACTGGCATAATGACGATGTTCTCCTTGTTTCTGGGTTTTAGTATATTTTTGTTATTTTCATGGGTATTGGGCTTACTTACAATGTCTCAGCATGAAGGCCCAGAAACAGTATAACAATATTCATCAAATCCTAAACTTGTGCAAAAGAATGGAACACAACAGAAGAGACTGTTGTCTTTTGCTCTGCAAACTCTTATACCCAACATGCCATTAAGCATGGCTGTTGACACAAAACTCTCCAATCTATATATCAAATGGATCTATTTGGACCAATGTATAAATGGTTTTAAAACTGGCATAATCTAAATATGATTCTCAAATAGCACCAGTGATCTCATGAGTATAATAAAATAATCCTGCAAGGCTAATTGTGTTCTACCCCAGCTTATTGGAAATACTATTCTAAGACAAGAGCATAGATAACAAAGAAGACTACAAAAAACTAACACCCAATTGACAAGTAATTTTGGACAAAACATATTCTCCCTGTGGCAGAAACTGCAAGGGTCATTCAGGAAATTATACTCAAAGTCTTTCATAAGTGATTCTTAGATGAACCCCTAAGAGACATGGGAATCTGTGATGAGAACCATTTTAAATAACCTGCAACTATATCCCAACTAGAGTTGCCAGTGGTATTTAGTATATGTGCTGCCGAATTGAGCACTCCAATAGTATTTATATATATATTTATTTTTTTTTTTTTGCAAAATGATATATAAATATATATGCATATATGTGTATTTGCTTACAAAAATGTTATATATATATATATATATATATACATATATTTTAAGAGGTGCTTAGATTACCCAAAATATTACACGGAACCCACTGGGATTCCCATGTTGCTCACCT
>JAKSZT010008315.1:4356047-4405587 GCA_026826555.1 Tolypeutes matacus | reverse complement strand
AGGGGCAAAATGAGACTTAATGAGATGAATATTTAACTTGTGTAGGCAGTGTAGAGTACTAGGAAAAAATATGGAGTTCCTACAATGGACTGGGAAAACAAATGGAGGAATTTATATATATATATAGTGATTTAGAAGACTAGAATTATGAGGAGGGAGAGAAATAGTAGAGAAAGGTCTGAAAGGAAAAAGTTAATACTAATAAAAAAAAAAAAAAAGAAGAAGAAAACAAAATAAATGGGATAGAAATTGACACCCTTAAGTTGTGGTCCTATGAAAAAATTTTGTCTCTAAGAGCCACAACAGAAAACAGAAGGCAGAAACATGCAGGAAGGATAAGCGATAGTTTGTAATACAGAATCAATATATACAGCGAGTGGGAAATTACTGAATAAGAAGCCCAGAAAAGAAGCAACCAGCTGGCAGCACTTATTTAAAAAAAAATAGAAGGAAAAAGGAAGGGTGGAGGAAAATGGGAATAATAGCAATAGACTAGAAAGTAACAGAGAGAAACCAAAGATCCACACAGGCAAGCAGTCAAACAGAGCTAAGGGGGGTCAATGATTCCCCTAGGGTCCACGTGGATCTTTCCTGCCTACTTGTGTTTATCAATGAATTTCCCCACAGGGTTCTATATGCAGGTCCTGAAGCAGCTTTTAGCTATTAAACTAAATTAAAAAGAATTTATTTTTCATTTGTTGAGGTGACCTCACTTTTTTTTTTTATTTTTATTTTTTAGCCAAATGCAGGACCCAACATAATTCCTCTTCTAGACCAACCCCCTTACAGAAGGGACCCTAGCTGGGCCTGTGGAAATTAATCAAGCACGTCCCACTTTCCGGACTCCCCAGGTTAGCTGAAACTCTGATGTTAGTCAGTGAGGAGTGCTAAAGGTGGCGGATTCTGCCCCTTCTGGCGCTGAGCTCCAGTGTCACTGGGCTGCTCAGTAAATTAATTTGAGTGCAGATTCGCGTCTGCTCTCACCCTGGTGCTGGTTCAGTTCGGCTTAGCTGCTCCTCAAAGCCATGGGGCGGTGCAGGCAGCGAGAGCAATGTCTAAAAATATAAAATACCCTTCCTTGTCTTCCAACCGAACCCTCCCTTCTTTGGGAAGTGTCCCTTCCTCCTGGCTCCTCAGCGGCCCGAGTCTTATCCCTGGGTGGCTAGGGAAATCAGCTCTGTTCCCCGACCAAAATCCCTCCTCCTGTTCACCGGGTGCTGACTAGCTCATTTGCTCTGTTCACACAAGATCCAAGGGGTGCCAGGCAGCCAGATCCCCAGAAAATAAAACTTTTTCGCCCCGGCCGCCGCTCAAAATGGCCATTTTTTTTTTTTCCGTTACCGCGGTGCTCAGCCGCCTGTGCCAACCTCCACCGGCAGCCTCAAAACTCACGAATCTCCACCGTTCGGTCCATGCCGCCGATCTGTGCAGATAGATGTCCCAAGCCTCTCACTCCACGCGTGCACAGCAGAGACCCCCGGGCAGGACCCCGTCCACAATCCGCCTCGCTCTGGGAGCTTGCAGTATGCGCCCTCCTACACCAACGCCATCTTGCCACCTCTCCTCCAATAGTATTTAAAAACCCATGAAAGAACAGACTTTCAGGGAATATGGCAGAGTAGGGAGCTCCATGACTCAGTCATTTTTCCAAAACAACTCTTAAACAGCCAGGAACTGTATGAAACAACTACTTAGAAGCTCCTGAGGCCAGAAGAACACTGTACAGTATCCAGGGAAAAGTAGAAGGAAGAGATTAATAAACTACAGTAAAGGACAGTAAATTGCTTTATCTACATATTGGCTACTAGCAGCTAAATGTCACTGCCATGGCAGGCTAACCTGGGGTCCTGTCTTCAAACATGAGTAAACTATATGCTGTCTATAAGAGACTAACCTTAAAGTCAGAAATAAAAGTAGAATGACAGTGAAAGAATGGAAAAAATATATCATATAAGTAGTAACCAAAAGAGATATGAGATGACTATAAGTCAACAACAGTTACAAGGGGCAAAAATGGTTACTTTATACTTGCAAAGGGGACAGTCCAACAGAAAGATGTAACAATTATCAATCTATATGTAAATAAGAGCCCCAAAATACACAAAGCAAACACTGAAAGATATGAAGGGAGAAACTGACAGTTCTACACTAATAGTAGGAAGTTTTAACATACCACTCTCAATAATGGATAGAACATATGGTTAGAAGATTGAAAAGGAACTACAAGAGTTGTTACAGACATATTTAGAAATTGCACTCAACAAAAACAGAATACACATTCTTGTCAAGTAAATATGTATTATTCTTCAGGATAGACAATATGTGGGTCCTAAAATAAGTCTCAATAAATTAAAAAAAAAAAAACTCTGAAATCATAGTAGGTATGTTCTCTGACCATAGCAGAATGAAGGTAGAAATGAAAAACTGAAATTCAGAACTATGTTGAAATAAAACAACATATCCTTAAATGACTAATGGGATACAGAGGAAATCAGAAGAAAAATTGGAAAATATTTGAGGCAAATGAAAATGAAAATACAACATATCCTAACTTATGGAATGCAGGAAAGAGTGTGCTGAGAGAAATTTATGGCTGTAAGTTCTTAAATTAAAAAAGAAGAAAGACTTCAAATCAGATATCTAACTGCAAAACTGGAAGAACTAGAAAAAGAAGAGCAAGCTTAACCCAAATTTAGCTCAAGGATGAAATAACAAAGATTAGAGCAGAGATAAGTGGAATATAATAAAAACAATAAGGAGAATCAACAAAACCAAATGCCAGTTCTTTGAAAAGATCAATAAAAATGACAAACTTTTAGCTGAAATGATAAAATTAGAGAGGATACAAATAACTAAAATCAGAAATGAAATGAAGGCCATTACTACCAACTTGCTGAAATAAAAAGGACTAAAAAAGGATGCTGTGAACATCTGTATGTAGTAAATCAGGTAACGTAAATAAAATGGACAAATTCTGAGAGACACACAAAATATCTTCCATGACTCAAGAAGAAATAGAAGAGCTCAACAAACCAAATAGTAGTAAAGAGATTGAATCAATAATCAAAAACATCCCAACAAAGAAAATCCCAGGATCAGATGGCTTCACAGGGAAATTCCACCAAATATTCCAGGAAGACTTAATTCCAATGATGTTCTAAAACTTCCAAAAAAGAAAAATAGGAGGGAACACTCACTGATTCATTCTACTAGGCCATCATAACACTCTTACCAAAGCTATATAAATATACCAGAAGAATAGAAAATTACAGACTAATATTGCTAATGAATATTGATGCAAAAATCCTCAACAAATAGTAGCAAACTGAATCAAACAACATATTAAAGAATTATACACCAGGGTCAAATGTGACATCCCTGGCATGCAGTGTTGGTTCAACATAAGAAAATCAATTAATGTAATGTACCACATTAACAGCATAAAGGGGGAAAAAAAAACACGATCATCTAGATGTAGAGAACACATTTGACAAAATACAGCACCATTTACTGATTTAAAATAAATCACTTAGAACACTAGGAAAGAAGCAAACATCCTCAACATGAACCAGTGCATATATTTAAAGCTCATAGTTAACATCATACTTAATGGTAAAATACTGAGAGCTTGCTCTCTAAGATTAGGAATAAAACAATGATGCTGCCTCCAACACCAAGTGAGAGAGGGCTTATATCCCATGGATATGGTGGGTGGGATGATCCTGCCTGCAGATGCAGGCCCTCTCCATTCCCTGGGATGACCATTGCCCATCGTTGTCTCCTCACCAGGTGACTTGGATGGGTCCATTGAGCTGTAGGGTAGGAGTTGCAGCTCCACCTAGATTTCATACACACCTGGCACATAGGTAGGCGGGAGGCTCCAGCCTCTGGAAGTATACCTAAAAACTCCAGCATCACATATAGGTTTGAATAGAAGGGACTGGTGAACCATGTGCAGGGAGGACTTATTTGAGTCTAATTCTGTCACTCTCAGGTTCCGTGTAATATTTTGGGTAATCTAAGCACCTCTTAAAATATATGTATATATATATATATATATAAATAACATTTTTGTAAGCAAATACACATATATGCATATATATTTATGTATCATTTTGCAAATATTTGTATGTATTGTGAGAATTTTGATTTTTACCCATAATTAAAAAAAAAAAAAAAAAACAATGATGCTGCCTTTCACCACTGTTACTCATCATTGTACTGGAAATTCTTGCCATACCAATTAGGCTAGAAAAAGAAATAAAATTCCTTCAAATTGGAAATGAAGAATTAAACTTTACCTATGTGCAGAATATATGATCCTATATACAGAAAATCCTGCAAAATCCACAACAAAGTTCTGAGAGCTAATGAATGCATTCAGCAAATTGGCGGGTTACAAGATCAACACCCAAAACTGAATAGTGCTTTCATAAAAAAAAAAAAAAAAAAAAAAAAATGAAGAAGAAGAATCAGAAGAAATAAATAAAAGATTCCATTCACAATAGCAAATAAAATCATCAAATATCTAGGAAAAATGTAACCAAGGATGTAAAGGACATGTACACAGAAAATTACAAAACATTGCTAAAAGATATTAAAGAAGACCTAAATAAATGGAAGTATGTTCCACGATCATGGATTGGAAAACTAAATTTTGTTAAGATGTCAACAGTACCCAAAGCAATTTATAAATTCATTTCAATTCCAAAAAAATTTCCAACTTTCTTTGCAGAAATGGAAAAGTGAATCATCAAATTTATATGGAAGAGTAAGAGCCTGAAAACAGCCAATTTTGAAAAAGAAGAATTAAGGAGGAGGACTGATGCAACCCTATTTTAAAATTTATTATAAAGTCATACTAATCACAACAGCATGGTACTATTATAAAGACAGATAAATAGACCATTGTAGAATTGAGAAGTCAGAAATCAAGCCTTAAATTTATGGCTAACTGATTTTTGGCAAAGAATACTCAGTTGGGAAAAATAGTCTCTCAATAATTGGTTCTGGGAAAACTGGATCTCTTTTTTGCAAAAATAAGAAGGAGGACCCCTACCTCACTCTATATACAAAACTCAACCCAAAATGGATCAAAGACCTTAATATAAGAGGTAGAGACTCCTAAGTGACAATGTAGGGAAGAATATTTAGGACTTTGTGTTAGACAATGATTCATTAAACTTTTCACCCAAATCACAGCAAGAAAAGGATAAAGGGATAAATGGGACCTCAGGAAAAAAATTTCTCAAAGGACTAAATTAAAATGACAAACTACCAATGAAAGAAAGTATTTGGAAATCAGATCTTTCATGAAGGTTAAATATTCAGTATATAAAAGAAACCATTCAATTTAACAAAAAAGTCAAGTAACCCAATTTAAACACAGGGAAAAGCTTAAACAGAAATCTCTGCAGAAGATATATAAATGACCATAATAAATTATGTGAAAATATGTGCAACATCAAGAGCAATCAGAACCACAATGAGGTACTATTTCAAAACCATTAGAAAGATTGCTATTAAAAAATGGAAAATAACAGGTGTTGCAGAGGTTGCAGAGTAGTAGAATCACTTATTCATTGCTGGTGGCAATGTAAAATGATGTAGCCCCCATAGATGACAGTTTGGCAGTTTCTCAGAAAGCTACGTATAGAGCTACCATATGATGTGGCATATCCCACTACTAGGTATATAACCAAAAGCAGGGTCCAGAACAAGTATTTGTACACTCATGCACATTGCAGCATTAAACACAATTCACAAAAGATAGAAGGAATCAAATGTCCATCAAATGATGGATTAATAAATATCCATATGAGGGAATATTATTCAGCTGTAAAAAATATGAAGTCTGGAATATGTGATAATATGGATGAATCATGAAAACATCATGTTGAATGAAATAAGCCAAGCAGGAAGGGGAAAAATTGTATGATATCAATGATTTGCAACAACTAGAATTTGAAAAGTGATAGAGTCTGAATGTAGAATATAATATTCCAGAGGATGGGGTTGGGATGAGTAATGGGAAATTAAGGCTTAAATGTACAATGTTATTTGTGGAATGGTGGAAATGTTTTGGTAACAGATGATGGTGATGATAGCAAAAGAGAGTGAATGCAATTAACAGTCCTGACATATATATCTGAATATGATTAAAAAGGGAAAGCCTAGGTTGCATGTATGATAGAATAAAAGTTTTTAAAATAAAATCCATGGAACTAGACTACAAAAACAGGGAACCCCTAGGTAAATAAATGACCTGAAATAATAGTACAATTTTAAAACTGTGTGATCATCAATTGTAAATATTCCAAACTTATGCAAGGTGTCAGTGATGGGGTGGTATGTGGGAATCCTGAACTTTATGCATGATTGTTTAGTAAGCCCACAACTTCTGGTATAAAAATAAAATTAAAATAAAGTTAAATATCTGCAAACCATTTCCTCGTGCCCTTACATACTTCTCCACCATGCCTTTTCAAGCATGCTGTGGAGCCAGCAAGTGCTACCATTTTTGGTTCCTGGCTTCGTTCTAGAGGAAGCAGAGTAAACCCTATGTACATACTAGGATGACTGCATATCATTGTCAATCTATTCATTGTTTTCCTAAAGACTGAAAGAAGACACTTATCTCAAGCCCATCCTCCCAGAATCTCTCCTGAGTGCAGAGAAGCTTGCAGATACATGAACTAAGGAAGAAAAAAATAGGTTGAAATAGTCTGGGCAAAGGATTTCCTGCATATTCATACAATAAAGGATCCATGGAAGGATAAAAGTCTATTTCTAAGGGTGTAGGAGAATTTAATACACCAGTGTCTGCATTGGAAAAAAACATCTTGGCAGAGGATAAAAAAGGAAACAGAGAGCTTGAATAATGTGATAAATAATCTATATCTAAGAGCAATTTATAGAGCATTGCAACCCAAAACAGCAGGATATACATTCTTTTCAAGTGCACATAAATCCTTCACCAGTGTAGACCATATGTTGGGTCACAATACAGGTTTCAATGAATGTAAAAAGATTGAAATGATACAAAACACTTTCTCTGATCATAATGGAATAAAACTAGAAATCAATAACTGCAAGAAAAAGAGAAAATTCATAAATGTATGGAGATTAAAAAGCACACTGTTAAATAATGTGTGGATGAAATAAGAAGTTGCAAAGGAAATCAGTAAATATCTTGAGATGAATGAAAATGAGAACACAAAATATCAAAACATAAGGGATAGAGCAAAGTAAGTATTGAGAAAGAAATGTATAGCTGTCGATACTTATATTAAAAAAAGAAGAAAAGTCTAAAATCAAGACCTAACTACACATGTGGAGGAACTAGAAAAAGAACAGAAAACCCAAGCTGAAGGAAATAAATAAATACTAAATAAATAAATAAATAAATAAATAATAAAGATCAGAATGGAAATATATTAAATTAAGAACAAAACAAAAATAATAGAAAGAAAAAAACAAAACAAAAATTTGTTCTTTGAGATCAATAAAATAGAAAATCCCTTAGCTAGAATGACAAAGAAAAAAGAGAGAAGATGCAAATAAATAAGATCAGAAATGACAGGGCAGATATTACCACCGATATAGCAGAAATATGAGAGATCATAAGAGTAAACTATGAAAAACTGTATGTCAAGAAATTAGGCAACGTAGACAATATGGACAAATTCCTAGAAACAAATGAACAAACTATACTGACAATAGAAGAAATAGAAGACATAAAAAAACGAATCACAAATATAGAGATTGAAGCAGTCATTAAAAAAAAAAAACCTCCCAGTAATGAAAGCCCAGGACCAGAGGGCTTCACTGTGAATTCTAGCAATTATTCAAAGACGATATAATAGCAGTTTTGCTCACATTCTGCAAAAATATTGGACAGGAGTGTAGTAGTTTGATATTATTTATGAATTCCAAAAAAAGTTATTATGTCTGTAAACTGGTCTGTTTCTCCAGGTGTGATACTATTTGATTGTATAAAATTCAAAGGTTTTGTGCTTACTTGATTAAATCAAGATTAGGGCTTTGATTCAACCAGATCAGTAGGGTCTGACTCAGAGTTGAGTCCCTGCCTCCTTGTTGGGCATAATTAATTGACACTCAATTAAGAACACAGAAGAAGATATGGAAGAAGAGAGAACTTAGTCATTTTGGTCTTGCCATGTGACAAAAAAGAGAAGGCTCAAACAGCTAAAGCCCGGGGAAAAGAGGTGATTCAGCCCACAGCTGAGATCAGAAGAAGCTGGGCCCATGGAGCCTTAAGAGGAAGAAGGAATGAGAGTCAAGGCAGAGGACATCAAACAACTTGCTTCAACATGTGACAACTGCCTTTGATGAGGAAGTAAACTTTAATTACACTCTTGAGGGCTTTGTAACTGTAAGCTTCTATCTCAAATAAATACCCTTTACAAAAGTGAACAGATTTCTGGTACTTTACATCAGCACCCCTTTGGCTGCCTAATACAAGGAGGGATTACAACCAAATTCACTTTATGAAGCCAAAATCACCCTAAAACCAAAGCTAGAAATGATACTACAAAGAAAACTACAGATCAATATCCTTAATGACTATAGATGCAAAAATCCTCAATAAAATACTTGCAAACCAAATCCAAAAGCACATTTAAAGAATTATATACCACGATCAAGTGGGCTTTATCCCAGGTATGCAAGGGTGATTCAACACAAGAAAATAAATTAGTGTAATAAACCACATTAATAAATTGAAGAAGAAAAATCACATGATCCTCACAACTGATGGAGAAAATGCACTTGACAAAGTACAGTACCTATTCTTGAAAAAAATGCCCCTAAGAATAGGAATAGTAGGAAGATTTCTCAACATGGCAAAGTGCATATATTAAAAATTCAAAATTAACCTTGTTCTCTACAGTGAAAAATTGAAAGCTTTCCTGCTGAGATTGGAAATAAAAGGATGTTCACTGTCACCACTATTATTCAATATTTTCCTAGAAGTTCTAGGTAGAAAAAGCAGTCAAGATAAAACAAATAAAGGGCAACCAAGTAGGAAAGGAAGAAGGACAACTTTTGCTTTTTACTGATGATATGGTTCTATACTTAGAAAAATTTTTAAAGAAATTCCACAACAAAACTAGAACTAATAGACAAGTTCAGCAAAGTGGTAGGATTGAAGATTAGCATGCAAAAATCAGTAGTGTTTCAGTACACTACTAATGAGTATTCTGTGAAGCAAGTCAGAAAAATACTCCATTTATAATGGAGGCTAAAAGAATTAAATATTGAGTAAATAAACATAGCTAAAGACATAAAAATCCAGTGTTCAGAAAAACTACAAAACATTGCTAAAATAAACCAAAGTAGACAAAAAAAAAAAAATGGAAGGACATTCTGTGTTCATTTATTCGAAGTCTAAATATTTTTAACATGTCAAGTCTATCCAAACTGACTGACAGATTCAATGGATTAACAATAAATATCTCAACAGCTATTTTGCAGAAATGAAACAGACAATTATAAAATTTATTTGTAAGGATAAAGGGGCCCAAATAGCCAAACAATCTTTAAAAAAGAATAAAGTTTATGACTCTAAATTCCTGGAACATATTATTTAGCTACAATGATAAGAAAAACAGCATGGTACTAGCATAAAGATAGACATATTGACCAATGGGAAAGAACAGAGAACTCAGAAATACACCCTCATATTTATGGTCATGAGATTTTTGACAAGCTGTCAAGTCCAATTATCTAGGTCAGAACAGTCTATTCAAAAAATGGTACTGGGAGAACTGGCTATCCAAATCTACAAGAAGGAAAGAGGACCCTATCTCATACCTTATGCAAAAGTTAACTCAAAATGAATCAAGGTCCTAAATAGAAAATGAAGAAACATAAAACTCTAGAAGAAAATTTAGGTATAAATCTTCAAGATCTTGTGGTAGGTGGTGGCTTCCTAAACCTTCAACCCAAACCAAGAAATTTTAAAGAAAAAATATATAAATGGGACCTTCTCAATATTGAACATTTTTTTGTTTCAAATGACTTTATTAAGAAGGTAAAAAGGCACACTACTCAATGTGAGAAAATTTTTGGAAACCACATATTCATTAAGAGTTTGATCTCCATGTTATTTAGAGAGATCATACAGCTCAATGATAAAAAAGCAAACCAATTAAGAAATGGACAAAAGATATTAACAGTTATTGTTCAAAGAAATAAAAATAATCAGAAGCACATGAAAAGATGCTCAAGATCTCTACTTATTAAGGAAATGCAGCTCAAAACTAAAATGAGGTATCATTTCATGTCTTACAGAATGGCCACTTAAAAACAGAAAATGACAAGTGCTGGAGACAATGCAGAAAAATAGCAACAATCTTTCACTGTTTGTCAGAATGTAAAATGGTGTGGCCTTCATGGGAGACACTTTTGCAGTTCCTCAGGAAGATTAATATTAAACTGCTTATGATCCAGCAATCCCTCTAGGAATATATTCAAAAGAAGAGAAAGCAAGGATGTGAACAGACATTTGCCCATGGATGTTCATATCAGCATTATTTACAATTGATATAAGATGGAAACAACTCAGTTGTCCATCACCTAATGAATGGATCAAAAAATGTATATACACATAATGGAACACTATTCAGCTGTAAGAAGATATGAATTTGGGATGCATATGACAACATGGATGAACATTGAGGACATTATGTTGAATGAAATAAGCCAGACACGAAAGGGTCTCACTAACATGAGCTAAATATGTTAAGTAAACACATGAAGTTAAACTTTAGAGTATAGTTTACAAGGAGACAATGTGGATTGATAAAGGGGAGTTAATGCTGAATGTATGTAAAATGATTAATCAGGGGAGTTTGTCAACATGTGGAAATGGATAGGGTTGATGGTAATAAATTATTGTGAGTATAGTGGGGTACTCTAGGTAGGCTAATGTCAATGGAAAGAAAGCTAGAGGATAATTTAGGGACTGTATAACAGAGTATTTGGTAGTGGATGATGACCGTGGTTAATAGTAGAAACACAAGAACATTACTTTATTACAAGGTTTTAAGAATTTGGTGATATATTGAAAAATATAAGTAATGTAAACTTCAGACTATAGTTAACAGTAATGTTGTATTATTTTTACAGCACTGGCAATAAACTTACTACATCAATGCTAAGGTTCAATAATACAGGTTATAAGGGAACATGCAAATTTTCCTTTTGGAGGAAAGAAAATGTTTTTAAATGGACTGAGCTGATGGCAGCACCACTCTATAATGAACCTGAGAGTCACTGAGGGTACACTTTTGGTGGATTGTAGAAAGTGGCAGTGACCCTGTGGTGAATAATATACTGTGATTAACAGTACAAATATGAGAATGTTCTTTCAAGAATTATAATAATATACAATACTAATACATAGTTCTAATCATAGCATAGTTTGTGGGAAAATAAACCAAATATAAGCTGAGGAGTATAGCTAGCAGTAATATTATGAAATTGTTATTTCATCCATTGTAACAAATGTGTCATAACAATGTAAGGTGTTCATTGTGGGAAAAGGCATGGGAATCCTATATGATATGCTTGATTGAAACAAACAAAACAAATAAAAACAAATTTCCTAGGGGGAGTGGATGTGTCTCAAGCATTTGGGCACCTACCACAATGACTAGACACAGAGAACAGACAGTGAGCACAATGAGGCGGAGGGAGAGAAATAAATAAAATAAAAAATAAATCTTTGAAAAAACAAATTTCCTAGAAAGTTTCAATTTCAACATCAGATTAGAACTGACAGAAGAAAGAGTAACATGACAATTGAAATGGTTCAGATTGGATAGCAGAGAGAAAAATGAATCATAATAAAGTCAACTGTGCAAGAGTCCTGTGGAATAACATCAAGTGTACCAACATAAACATTATTGGAATCCAAGAAGGAAATAGAGAAAGGGGCAGAAGAAATTTTCGAAGAAATACTGTCATAAAATCCCCAAATCTACTGAAAGACATGAGTATGTATATTAAAGAATCCCAACATATCCCAAGAGGATAACTCCAAAAGAATGAACCACATCCAGAGACAGTAATCAAACTGTTCAGTGACAAGACAGGGAGATATACCTGAAAGCTATCAAGGAAAATCAACTTGTTCTCTATAGGGGATCCCCAATAAGATTGAGTGCTAATTTCTCATCAGATACCATGGAAGCAAGTATGAAGTGGGAAGAAATATTTAAAATCCTGAAAGAAAACATTGCCAACCAAGAATTTTTTATCCAGCAAAACTCCCTTTCAACAATGAGGGAGAAAAGAAGATATTTCCAGATAAACCAAATCTGGGGGAGTATATCACCATTAATTCTGCCTGAGAAACAATGCCAAAGGGAGTTCTTCAATCTGATATAAGGATAGTAGGCAGTGGACCAAAACAGGATAATGAACAAAGACTCTCATAAAGGGTAGTTATAAATTACAGTACTATTGTATTTTTTTGAGTGTAACTCACCTCTTCTTAAGGTTTCTAAAGTGCAGTGGACAAAAATAATGATAAATGTATGGTTTTGAACACATAATATATAAGGATGCATAGGTAACTGTATGAGTCAGCCAAAGGGGTGCTAATGTGAAATACCAAAAATGGATTGGTCTTTATAAAGGGTATTTATTTGGGGTAGAAGTCCACAGATACCAGGCCATAAAGTGTTAAGTTTCTTCTCTCACCACAGTCCATTGCCACGTGTTAGAGCAAGACAGCAGCCTGCGTTCAGGCTTCTGGGGTTCCTCTCTTCCTCAGGCTGCATTTCTCTCCGGGCTTAGCTCCTGTTTCCTCCACAAATTCAGCTATAGACGATCAGGCAAACAGCTTGCTTCTCTTCTCCTGGGGCCTTCTTTCCAACATCAAAACTGCTTCTCAAAAGACTGCTTTAACTCTGTTCTTTGCCTTGCCTTTTATAATTGATTCCCCACCCACCAAGGGGTGGGGCCCAATACCCTAATCATAACCTACTCATGGCCAGATTAACAGATCAGTTTACAAGCATGATCCAATTATATTTTTGTAATTCATAATTACATCAAATTGGCCAACTGTTACAGTAACCTGGAGGAAAAATTTCTAGAAACATACAAACTACCTCCATTTGCTCAAGAAGAAATAGATTTGAGAGACAAACATCTAGTAAAGAGATTGAATCATTTATCACAAACCTTCTAATAAAAAAAAGCCCAGGGCCAGATGACTTCACAGGTGAATTGTATCCAACATTCCAAGAAGAATTAGCACCAACCCAGCTCAAATTCTTCCAAAAACTGAAGCAAAGGGAACCTTGCTTAGTTCATTCTCTAAGACCAAATCAACCTAACATTAAAGCCACCTATGAATACTACAAGTAAAGAAAATTAAATAGCAATATCTCTTATGAATGTAGATGCAAAAATCCTCAACAAATTACTAGCAAAACAAAACCAACTGTACATTAATATAATTATACACCATGATCAAGTGGGCTTTATGCCAGGTATGAAATGGTGGTTCTACATAAGAAAATAAATTAATATAATACACCACAATAACAGAATGAATTATCATCTCATTTGATGCAGAAAAGGCATTTGACAAAATCCAGGGCCCATTCTTGTTTAAAACATAGGAAACTAGGAGTAGAAGGAAATTTTCTCAACATGAAAAAGTGCAGATATGAAAAATCCATGGTAATATTGTACTTAATTGTAAAAGACTGAATTATTTCCTTCTAAGATCAGAAACAAGACAAGCAGGCCCAAGATCACCACTGTTTTTCAATATTTTACTGGAAGTTCTAACCAGAGCAATTAGACAAGAGAATAAAATAAAAGTCATTCAAATTTGGAAGTTAGAAGTGAAAGTTTCCCTATTTGCAGATGACGTGAGCCTATATACAAAAAATTCTGGGGAAAAAAATGCAGCAAACCTACTACAACTAATAAAGAAATTCAGCAAAATGGTGGCATACAAGATCAACATGCAAACATCCTTCATATTATATATCATTTTACAAATATTGGTATGTATTGTGAAAATTTTGATTTCTACCCACAATAAAAAAATAAAATAAAATAATAAAATAAAAAGAAATAAAAATAAAAAAAAAAAGATCAACATGCAAAATCAGTAGTGTTTCTATGCCATAATAATGAACACTATGAAGAAGAAATCAAGGAAAAATTCCATTTACAATAGCTACAAAAAAATCAAATATCTAGGAATAAATCTGACCAAGGATATGAAGGACTTGTACACAGAAAGTGACAAAGCATTACTAGAACAAGATACCTAAATAAATGGGAGAAAATTCTGTGTTCCTGAATATTGCTAAGATGTCAGTTCTACCCAAAACAACTTATACATCTAATGGAATCTCAATCAAAATTCCAAAAGCTTACTTTGCAGAAATGGGAGCTCCAACCATCAAATTTATATGGATGGTTAAGGGGCTCCAAATAGCCAAAGGCAACTTGAATAGGAAGACAATCTGGAGGACTCATACATATCATTTTAAAAATTTATTACAAAGCCAAAGTGATCAAAATAACATGGTACTGTTATAAGGACAGACATATAGAACAATGGAATTGAATTAAAGCTCAAACATAAACCATCACATCTAGGACTATATTAGTCTGCCAAAGGGGTACCAATGCAAAGTATCAGAAATCCATTGGCTTTTATAAAGCGTATTTATTTGGGGTAAAATCTTACAATTACAAGGCCCTAAGGATTCCAACTCAAGGTTGCTTTCTCACCAAAGTTAGTCACCATGTTTTCAAGCAAGACAGTTGCTGATCTCTGCAAGTGTTCAGCCTTTTCCTCTGGGCTTCTTCTCTCTCAGCTGCAGGCAGGCATAGGGCTTGTATCTCAGGGCTTTTTCTTTCTCATATCCTAGGACTCATTTATTTCCAGGCCTTCTCAGCTATTCTGTTATCTTCCAAAGGACAGCTGCAATCTATCAGGTGAAAGACTCATCTCTCCACAGGATCCCAGGATAAAAAATGACAGAACTCTTTCTCTTCTCTTGTCTTCTTGAGTGAGTGTCCCTTTATATCAGCCCGCCAAGGGTGTGGGGACTCAAATTGAGTCATGCCTTACTGATATGGTCCAATCAAAGCCCTAATCTTAACAGATAATTTAATCAAGGGACCTGCAACTGAATCCAGTATAATCAAAGGGTATCACACACAGAATAGATTAGTTTACAAACATAATATTTCTCTTTTTGAGATTCACAAAAATAATCTCCAACTGTCACAATGTTTAATAAATTTTTCACAAGGATGCCAAGTCAACTCAGTAGGGAAAAATAGTCTATTCTACAAAAGTTGCTGGGAAACTGAATATTCATATGCAGAATGAAGCTGGACTCATACATCATGTGATATTCAAAAATTAATGCAAAATGGATCAAAGATCTAAATACAATAACCAGAATTATGAAACTCATAGAAGAAAATATATGGAAGCATATTAAGGATATTGTGTTAGGAAGTGATTTCTTAGACTTTATACTCAAAACATGATAAATAAATAAAAAAATAGATAAAAGGGGCTTCATAAAAATCAGAAGTTTGTTTACATCAAAGGACTTTATTCTGAAAGCAAAAAGATAGCATACACAATGGGAGAAAATATTTTGAAACCACATATCCTATAAGGGTTTAATATCTAAAATATATATAAAATCTTACAACTCAAACAATAAAATGGCAAAAAAAAAATTAAAATGGGCAAAAGACTGGAATAGACATTTCTTTAATGAAGATTTAAAATTAACAAAAATCACCTGAAAAAGTTGCTCAGCATCATTTTACTAGACAAAGGCAAATCAAAACCATCATGAGATGCCATTTCATACCCACTTAAATAGCTACTATTAAAAATGGTAAATCACAAGTGTTAGAGAGGATGTGGGGATGTTAATAGGAACACATTCATTGCTGATGAGAATGTAAACTGGTGCAGCCTTTGTGGAAGACACTTTGGTAATTCCTCAGAAAGTTAATTACCATATGACCTGGTAATACCAGTTCTACATATATAGCAAAAAAAAAAAAAAAAAAAAATGGAAAGAAAGGACTCGAACATATATTTGCAAGGATGATCATAGTAGAATTATTTACAATGTCTAATAGAAGAAACAGACCAATTCTCCATGGATGGTAAACAAAATTTAGTATATAGATATAATATCATATTATTCAGCTTTAAAAAGGCATGAAGTTCTGGTACATGTGACAGCATGGATTAAACTTGAAGACATCATGTTACACGAAATAAGTCAGACACAAGATGACAAATATTGCGTGATCCTACTGATATGAAATATTTAGAATAAGTAAATTCATAGAGTCAGAACATAGAATATATATTACCAGAGACTGTGTTGGAAGTAGGGAATTAATATTTAATTTATACATTTTCTATTTTGGGTGATGGAAAAACTTTGATAATGGATGTTGGTGATGGTAGTACACTATTATGAGTATAGTTAATAGCACTGAATTATATACTTGAATATAGTTATAAGGGGAATTTTTAGGTTGTGTATAGTTAAATAGAATAAAAATTTGGAAACATAGAGCTATACAACAGAAACAGTGAACCCTAATGTAAACAATTAACTGTAGATAATAGAACTGTGGTTAATAGTATAATTATTGCATCCATTAAAAAAAATGTATCACACTAATACATGGTAGTAATAATAGAGAATATATATGGAAACTATATACTTTCCATGATTTTTCCATAAATGTACAACTTCTCTATAAAGAAAAATAAGATAATTCCTAATTTTCTTGTGATTTCTTCTTAGAACATTGGCTATTTAATATTGTATTGGATTAATTTTCACATACTTGTTAACTTTTCAATATTCCATCTCTCATAATTGCTATGTTTATTCTATTGTCATCTGAGAAGATATTTAGTATGATTTCACTAATTGTTAAATTCATTAAGATTTGATTTATGGCTTAACATAACGTATATCCTAGAAAATGCTTCAAGTTGGGTGGTTGTTCTATATATATATTTAAGACTAATTGGATAATAGTGTTGTTTAGGTCCTCTATTTCTTTATTGATCTTCTAATTAGATATTTTATGAAATATTGAAGTGTCCAACTATTTTATAACCATCTAGTTCTCCCTTCAATTTTGTCCATTTTGCTTCATATATTTTAGGGCTCTCTTGTTATTTACATATTATATTTATTACCATAATCTATTTTTTGCTGGGTTGAACTTTTTATGAATATAAAATATCCGTGTTCCCTGGGATGGCCATTGCCCATTGTTGTCTCCTCGCCAGGTGACTTGGATGAGTCCATTGAGCTGTAGGGTAGGAGTTTCAGCTCCACCGAGATTCCATGCACACCTGGCAGGAATATATATATAAATATATATATATATATATATATTTTATCGTGAGTAAAAATCAAAATTTTCACAATACATACCAACATTTGCAAAATGATACATAAATGTATATGCATATATGTGCATTTGCTTACAAAAATGTTATTTATGTATATATATAAATATATTTTAAGAGGTGCTTAGATACCCAAAATATTACACGGAACCCACTGGGATTCCCATGTTGCCCACCTCCCACACCTCCCACCACATCCCACACAAACATCTCCCACAAGTGTGGCCCACCACCCTCAATGGACTTATACATCCTGGGGCCTTGCCACCAACCATAGACCACAGTTCACACCGTAGACAACACTCTCTCCCACACAGTTCTGAGTGGTATGTGCTGTAGTACATCTGTTGCTACAAAGGTACTCAGGACAACCTCCAAATCCGAAAGAAGGCCCTGTATTTCAACTGCTCATCCCCTCCCTGCCCCAAAAGTGTCTAGTGGCCACTGGCTCCACCTCATTGTTATAATTTCTTCCATTTATATATCATTTTGCAAATGTTGGTATGTATTGTGAAAATTTTGATTTTTACCCACAATAAAATATATATATATATATATATCCTTGTTTGTCTCATTCTTTTATGACTTAAAGTCTATATTTTCTGACAATTATATGGCCACTCCAGCTATTTTGATTACTCTTTGCATAAAATACCTTGCCCACCATTTTACCTTCCACTCCTTTTTGTCTTTGTATCAAAAGCAAGACTCCTGTACAAAGCATATAGGTGGACCATGGTTTTTAATCCAACCTACCAATCTTACTCTTTTAATAGGGTATTTAACCCATTGACATTTAAAGTAATAATTGAGACTGAAGTATTTACTTCTTTCATTCCGCCATTTTTATTTCTGTATGTCTTGTATGGTTTTTCTCTCAATTATTTCACTACTGCTTTTTTTTTGGTAATTAGTAACCTATTGATATTGTTCCATTTTTGTTCCCCTCTTTCCTTTTCTATATTTTTCAGATTCTGTTAAAGCTTAAAATTTTAGTTACAATTAGCCTCTTAAACTAAAAACAACTTAGTTCCATTTTAACCAACCTAGTTTCAGTAGTATACAAACTTTCTACTCCTATTTATCTCTTTCTCTCCCCCTTTAGACTCTAATCTCAAAAAACATATTTTTACATTGTTGTTCATTAACATAGAATTTAAATTTTATTTTACACAATTATATGTAATCATATTTGAGGGGGAAAACAGTTACAAAGTAAAATAGTGTGATACTGTGTTTTATAATTACATATGTATTTACATTTATCAATGTTCTTTATTTCTTTTCATGACTTTGAGTTACTATCTAGAATTCTAGTGCCCTTTTATTTCCACCTGAAAGACTTTCTTTCACTGTTCCTTAAGGGCTGGTCTCTGGTAATGGACCCTTTCTTTATCTGTAAAAATCTTAATTTCTTCTTCATTTTGGAAAGATAATTTTTTCTAGACAGAGAATTCTTGGTTGGCAGATGTTTATTTCCTTAAGGCCTTTAAATATGCTGTCCCACTGTCTTTTGACCTCCATGATTTTTGATGAGGAATCTGCTGGTATTTTTATTGGAGTTCCCTGGATGTGACAAGTTTATTATCTCTTGCTTTCAAAATCCTTTCTTTGCTTTTGGATTTTGAAAATTTCACTCTCTTGTGTCTTGGAGTAGATATCCTTAAATCTAGTTTGTTTTGATTTCATTGAGCTTGATGGGTGGGTAAACCTATGAGACATTTTCATCCATTATTTCTTAAAATTCTGTTTTTACCCTTTTCTTTCCCTCTTGTCTTTCTGGGACTCTAATGATGTGTATGTTGGCATGCTTGGTGGTGTTCTACAGGTCCAACAGGCTGTGTTCATTTTTCTTATTTTTTTCATTCTGCTCTTCACTTGAATTGTCTTGTGTTCAAGTTTTTTTAATCTTTATTCTGCCTTTTCAAATCTGCTAATAAGTGTTTCATTTCAATTATTGTATTTTATAACTATAAAATTCCATTATTTTCCTTTAATTAATGTCTATAACTTTACTTTGTTCAGACAATATTTTCAAAATTTCCCTTTAGTTCATTTATATGAATTCCTTTAGCTAACTGAACATATTTCAGATGTCTGTTTTCAAATCTTTACTAATAATTCCAATGTATGAGCTTTCTAAATGATAGTTTCTTGCAAATACTTTTTTATCTATAAATGGCTCATACTTTCCTATTTCTCTGTGTTTTTTAAAAAAATTTTTGTTGCAAATTGGACGTTATGAATATTATGCTGTTATTACTGTGAAACTCTGATTCTTCCATTCCTGTGGGATTGTTAAGTGTTGTTGTTGTTGAATGCTGAGGCCATAAATTATCAACTTTTGCATACTAATTTTGCCCTCGATAAGGGAATGAAAAGAGTAAAGCAAAAATATTAGCTAATTTCACCTTAAAATTCCTCTGCCCATTTTCCCAGAGGGGGGTTGAAAAATGGCCATTTCAAAACTGGACCAGCCCACCAATCTGAAGTAGCTGATTAATGCAGAAATTGGTGGTCAGATCTCAAAACCCAGATTTTGGAGGGCTAATTCCATATAGCCTAACCTGGCAATGGCAAGCTGTACCATGACGGCAGGATTTAGTTGCCATTTCTGCCTGCCACACAGTTGTGGAATGAGAGATGGTAGCTGCTATAGGGAGGGTGAAATTCACCAATATTTACCACAATTTAATAAACTCTTTGCCAACTCTTCCCTGTATGCTGCAGTGATCAACTAGATGCCTGAATTTCAGTATAATTGATTCAGAAAGTTTCTGGTAGTTCAAGAGTTATTTTGGTGGAGGGACTGATTCTTGGAGCTTCCTACTCTACCATCTTCCCATAATACACTCTGTATCAATTTTTAACAGACTACATAGCACATAGAAGTGGAACCACAAGTATTTGTTTAATGAAGGCAGTTTATCAGTCCATGATTAAAGTAGTTCAGAAAATGAACTCAGTTTGTGGTTTTTAATTCTCTATAAGGAGCTAAATGAGGTGAACCAAACAGCTTCAAACTGGTTCAATATCTTTGTTGACACAGATTAAGTTTTATAGGCCAGGAGTGAGGTATGGGAGGTAGTCAGGCATTGGGAAGGGTTTAAAATAATTCAGGAACTGTGGGACAGAGGAGCAGGCTCCAGGGAGTCAGACCTCAGAATTCAGGAAATTGTCCAACCTGTGAATAGAGCTTGGGACAAGCTGGCCTTCATACATGCCAGAAAGCAGGGATGTTGGGTGGTTTCTTACAATTCATTTACATGCACATTTTCAGAAAATCTCAGGTCCTATACTCCATCTTGTAAATCAAGATCTCAGAGGTAGAATCTGCCACTTGCTACAGAACATGGGTTTCCCAGGTGGCTGGTTGAAGATGCAGCAGCTAGATGGGCCCTTGAGAATGTGGCTGAGTGGTCAGATTGTGTGGCTTAAACATGTCAGAGGGCAGCTTGGGATCCTTGGAAGAGATTCAGTGAAGGAAATAAGAAATTGAACCATCTTCATATTTCTATAATTTACCATAGCTCCTGTTTTGCCCAGGCAGCACAAACATAATCTGTCCCCTTTTCTCTCAGTGGTTAGCTCCTTATATCTGGGGTGAACCCATGTAGGCCTATTTGGTCATCAGGACTCCAGTCCAGCTGAAATGCATCCTCATGTCAATGTGGTGAGAGTGGGCAACTTTTGCTCTGACACCAGCTCCCAACCTCCCTCCTAATCTGGGAGAAATGAAATATTTCTGAGGTGTGAAAAATTTGGAGAGATCCCTGAAGTTACATCTAAGGCAGAGACAAAGATTTAAGACCAGAACCCAGGCAGGAAGTGCCTCCTGCCTTCTCAGCCCTCTCTCAAGACACCTGCCTATTGCAATGGTGGCAGAGGGAAATCCAGATGCTAGGCAGTCCCCAGAGTTCCTGTTGCCTCCTACTCCATCTCACTCTCCAGGTGATCACTTTGGCCTTTAGGCTGCTAATGCTTGCAACTGACTGTTAGCTTCAGACCATCTCCTGTCCATGCTTTCCTCCCCCTTCCATAACCCCCTAACCTCTGAAAGGTGTCTCTTAATGCTCCCTCCTCTATGAGGTCTGCACTTTCTACTTTGTTCAACCACCACCATGCTGGACACCAGCCCAACCCTCAAGGGCATCCAAGTGCACAAATTAACCCACAGCTCAAGGCTTTCCACAGGGAAGAGATGGAGTGGCATAAGAAGAAGTCCCTTCATATTCTGAGTCTCCCCTTGTCTTGTAAATAGATCCTTCCCAAGGGAAATTTCATGTCTGTTCTTGTCATTGTGAAGCTCATTTTTTTCTTGGACTGATATCCCCTGACTGTAGACTAAGTTCATGGTCCCCCACAGTCTGTGCTCTGCAGGCCATGCTTGTGTAAGAGAGACTTGAGCTGAGCTTCATGCTGTGGGCAAAGCCTGCTCCTTGCAAACACAAAACCCTCTGGGGAAAATAGCCCATTGCACTGTCATGAGAATTCTTCTGTCCATAGTACAAATCTATATATGTAGTAGGTACTCAGCAAAATTTTATTAACAAATTCTTAAAGATATGGAGGCATTCATATGGATATAGGGGGTTATGTGCTATAAATAATGGTTACCTGTTGGGGGTCATGGGATAACCTTGGATTCAATGTGGCAAGGATTTTGATCACTGATATGTTCATCAATCAACATCATCCTTTAGAAAGGTAGTGTGTTCTGTTAAGAAATTGTGATGAAGCTGAAGATTATATCTCATTGAAATAAATTAGAATTGTTCAAATCTTATGATGTTGAAATTCCACTGCATTATCTATAATGTGAAAGATTTAATTGGTTCTCAGTGATTAAAACTTTACATTGATTGAGTGAATTGAAAGAATTAGGATGTCTTGAATATTATAGGTATCCAGTGGCTATTTCTTTTCCAAATTTCAGAACTGCTCTAAGTTATTGACAGCTATCTCTTTGTTTTGTAATGACTAGTTTTTGAATGTTGTATTTTCTGAAATTGTCCTTTAAGATAAATTGCCATATTTTTCTTATCTATATTATTTTCTTAGCCCCATATCTTGGGCATGTCTATGGAGACCATCAGCAAATACCTTATTGATCAATTGTGAAGCTATTGGTAACCTAGGGGAAGCATCTGGCTGTGATGAGATCACAGTACCACCACCCAGGTTGCAGCACTGTGCCTGGCTCCAGATCTTTCACCTCTAAACTTCTTGCAGGAGCTGAGGGCTGTGAGGCAAGATGTTAACAATAGGGCTTACTGGGAGTGGTATACATGGAAGCAACATATACTACAGTCCCAATAACTATGAAAACCTAAAACTAATGTAAGGAATGAATTGAATTCCAGAAAAGCACCCCAAAAACTTCTTGCATGATTGGAATGTGCATGGACCCTTGAATGGGTCAGCACAGCAAGAACATCTGGTTCAGGGAGCCTGGGCCAAGAAGCCCCATCAGCTCCCATGCCAGGCTCAAGAAAATGAGGTAAGGAGCTTTACTCCAGGAAAGAGGCCTAGAAACCCTTCTCCACAGGGCACTGGCCTGCCCCTGACCCTATCGCAGATCCTAATTTTGTACCCATCTGGAGACTGCTTATAGGTTCCCTGTTTCCCACTGGCTGGGGTTAATTGCTCCCTTAGGGCCACTCCTGTCCTTCATCACTCTGTATTCCCCAGCAAACTTGGCATCTACCCAGAGTGGTGAGTCTGCTTTAAAGGACTGCAACAAAAAGAGAAACAAGGCACTGAATGGAAGGAATTTGGCTTTTAACTACAATGTTCTATCCTCCCTTTCATCAGAGTAAGAATATTTTTTAGCTTTTCATGAAACTGAGATAGGAAGCATTTGGGATCATGTCCCTTATAGTAAAAGGGATTATATTAATTTTGAATAACCATGTGTCTATCCCTTGCCTTTTGGACTCTCTCTCCTAATTTCCTCTCAAGGTTTCTGAAAAGAGTTTTGCTTTAGCCCTGGCCTATTTTATTGTGCAAAAATACCCCTACAATCACTTTGTTCCTGTCTTTTCCTACTTCAGTTTTAAATTCTGAAGGGCCCTGTAAAACAACTCTCTCTCTTTGTGAGTTCTTCAGCTCTGCTGTCCCCAGCCCCATCTGTACAGTTGATCAGTAAAAGGGCTAAACAGTGCTTTTGGTTTTGATTTTACAATAGGTCAATGTCTTTACAATAAGCTCCTCTGGCTGCACTAGCTGGAGGTGGCTGACAAAGATTCCTATGAATCTGGGGCCAGAGGCACCATGGTGAAAATGTTGGTGCACAGGCAGAGTGTACCCTGAATATTAGTGGTAGTCTCCGGTTTCCAGGGACCAAAAAATGGCTTTGTCCTCTGTGCCTGCATGAGGATGATCCCATGCATTGTGGAGAAGGGTTTTTGTGGCAGTGGACACATCATGGACCCTAGCAGTGACCCTCAGATGTGACGATGGATCCCAAGAATGAGAACTCCCCTATATCATCCTGCTGGTCCATTAACAGCTCAGTTTTCAGGGACACAGCTTGGACTCTGTTTGGCAGCCTCTCTACTCCTTGGCCCTTGTAAGGATTGGGGTGCAGGTGATGAGGTGAATGAATGGGCTAGTAGTTGGCACTGTCAGAGACCTCTTAACATGCCTGTTCCTGAGCTCTGCCTACTGGGTTTTCACAGTAAGGTACCTATTTCTGTAAATTTGTAGAACATCCGTTCACAGAATATAGGGGAAAGACAAGCACCCCTTATTTGGACATGCACAAATTCATATCTCCTTGTTTTCAGGTAGTTCTTACCCATCCAGAAGCTCCACTTTAAATCTAACTCACAGCTAGGAGGCCCTTTTCAAGAGTATATGTGGTGTTACACAACATGTTCCTTGAATTTGTAGTGTTTGTGTGTGTGTGTTGTGGAGCCTGGGACTGGTGAGAGGGCCTCTCATTACCATTGACAAAACAAGGCATAAAACGTTTATGGTGCACTTGGTAAATCCTTTCTTTTGACTCTGAACTCCCATTCTAACTATAGCCAATACCACATCGGTACAACTCCAGAGACAGACAGCTGTGTCTGTGGTTCTTCAGGAAAGCCATAGGAATTAGCACTTAATGATTTTATCACTCAAAGCCATCCTAAAACATGACCAGGCTTCTTTGGTGATTATAATGTTACCATTTTGAAAAATGTTTCTACACTCCGCTATGCGAATAATTGCTCATGGTAAAGGACGGGCAATGGGATAGCCACTGTCTCTTCAAGAGAAAATGGTTTGTATACTAGAGAGTAAGTGTACACTCAAGTTCTCAGCCACGTTCTGAATATTTACATCTATACTACCCATCTTTGATCAACTGCCATCCTATATACCCCCATTTTCATGGCATCCATCCATGCATCCATTCTTCTCACCCCCCCATCCATAACCCTTCACCATTTTACTCCTTGCTACTCTCCTCCATTCCCTCATTCACTGCATCATTCCCTTCTTCCCACTCACACATATCTCATTCCACTTTCTCATCACCCTGCCTCACTTAACATAGCCTCTTTCAAAATTCCCTTTAGGTAATTCTATTAATTAATCCTATCCTCCATGTCTCTTCCATCTTTTTCTTTTTCCTATCCTTTCCTTCTTCCAATATCCCAACTATTTATCCACCATCTGCTCTTCTTCCCTCTGATTTCCTCTTCTCTCTCACTTCCATCCATCCTCCCTTCCTTCCTCCCATCCATCTTTTCATCTCCCCTATAGTCTTCCTTCCAGGCTTCTATAGTCCTATTCCCTCTCATTTCATATGTCTATAATGATTTCCATCAATTCTTCCAATATGTTGTCATTCATCTTCTCTCCTTCTCTTCCTGTTTATTTTTCCCTTCTTCCACCTTCTCTTACATTCCCATCATCTCATCTATCCATCTTCTATCCATTTTTCTCTTCATTTGTATTTTTCATCTATGCTTACTCCCACTTGTTCACTCTTTCACCATTCTCCATCATCCTGTCCTCCTTCAATGTTCCCCCTCTTCCATCCTTCCCTTTTCTAACATTAGTTATTTTCCATTAGCAATTATTTTCTCTCTCTAGTCATTTGAGGATGAATATAATCAACAGGTATTATTCTTAAAGGACAGTTAGTTATTGTTTTAATTCTTAATAGCCATTATTGATACCTTTTTTTTTTTGTGGATTCTCAATTGCAAGCAGTTGTTGAAATCAAACCATCAGCAGCAGACAACATTTTCTGGGGTCTGTGTGCAGTAAGCACTCTGGTGAGCCTTCCCAGCATCATCCACTTCATCCTTCCTAAGAGTACCTTGCCTTTATGGAGGACCCTGTCCATGCTTACTACCAGAAGAAAGCTCTGCTTTGTCTTTCCATGGGGATAACTTGGCAACACACATTCTTTCAATGTTAGATTAGATTAGCCACAAAATGAATACCATTCAAGCTTGGATGAGAGGCCATGCTCTCTCTCCCTGGCTGACATGACTCAAGATTCCCTAGTTGGCAATTAAGGAGATAGCATATTCACAAAGCCATTAGTCTGAGGATGGAGCAATGAGATATGGAAATGACTGGGTTTTCATGACACCACTAAACCAATGCATTAGGGATCCTTGGGGTCCACCCTGTCCCAGAACTCTGATTATTAGAGAGCATATTTCCTCATGGTTTGAACTGTTTGAAGTGGGTTTTCTATAATCTGTGGAAGGAAATTCTTTTCTGAGCCTCTGTAAAACAACTAAAGTACTCTAAGTGCAAATACATGGGAAGGAATAATGAATAGGTGCAGTCTAGAGATCTTCCCAACAAATCCTATGGCCTAAAAAATCCTTGGGGAATTAAAGCAGCTTCCACATTTATTCAACCTATGGGCTCTGGGTTTCCTCCATGTGGTAGACTAGGTCAATAACCCAGGATATTTTACAGGTTTATCACTGCTCTCCAACTGTTCATGGGACAATGGAGAATAAAGAGACAAACAGGCAATGTACACACAGAAGATCAAAGGCAAACACAGCCACCTCACACTCACTTATACACAAACACATACATATACACATTCTCACACACTGATACATAAGTTCACACACATATAAGAGCTCACTAATGCTCACAATTGCATACATACACACTTATGCACACATTTACAAAATACACAAATTTACACAGTACAAAAATACACAGAGAGATACATCAATACACACACCATGAACACACACGCATTCTCTCACCCACAGGCTTACATTATGCAAAACAATTTCAATGTCCTAGGTTCCATCTATTCTATTCTTCCTTCTCCCTCCTTTTGGGGCCTATGGCAAACATTAAGTTTTGATTTTTGAAGAATAAGTCTCATAGTTATACGCAATAATATTGAGGGCTTGACATATTTGTCTGTTTTCTTTTATTAGTCACTGATTCTGTTCTCAAGAGATTCTTGCCCCTCTAATGGAGAACATAGTGGAACTTCCCAGGATGGGAGTTTAATATTTTCTTGTTTATTTTGTGGGTCTCCACCCACTGAGATAACACACCATGACAAAATGAATATTTTCATATTCCATAGAAGCATGCCTGAGGTGTACTCTATCCTGCATACCCCCCACCCCTATGCACTTCAGCAGTCACCCTCCACTACCATATTTGCCAGAAGAACATTCCCCCAGTTATTATTTTAATCATAGACCTACACATCTCAAGTTCACTGTTCCTTCTTCCATCCTTTCACCTTAGGTCCATGGATAGTCCAACCCAATCCTTCCACCTTACTCCCCCTTACATTCCAGCACCATCAAACCCAATCACATCACTATCACCTCATCCACTGCTCAACCACCCCTTCCATCTTATCATATATTTTGCCCATATTAAGCATTGGCTCACCACCCTCTGCTCCCTTTTGGTCTCCTGATAACCTATCATCCAGATTCTAAATCTGTGAGTTCGTTTAGTTTGCTTAATTCATGTCAGTGAAGTCATGATATTTTGTCCTTCAGTGACTGGTTTACTTCACACAACATAAGGTCTTCAATTTTCATCCATTTTGTCCTGTGTGTTAATACTGCATTCCTTCTCACAAATGAGTAATATCCCATTGTATATATATACCTCAACTTGCTTATCCATTCATCTGTTGATGGACACTTGGGTTGCTTCCAGCTTTTGGCAATAGTGAATAATGCCACTATGAGCATTGGTGTGCATATATCTGTTCATGTCCCTTCTTTCAATCCTTCTGGGTATATACCCAGAAGTGAGATTGGTGACTCATACGGCTGTTCTATAGTTAGCTTCCTGAGGAACTGCCAAATTGTCCTCCACAATGGCTACAACATTCTACATTCCCACTAGCATTGGATGAGTGTTTCATTTCCTCCACATCCTCTCCAACATCCTCTCTCTAGTTCTGTTTTTTTTAATAGCCACCAGTCTAATAGGTGTAAGATGATATCTCAATGTATTTTTGATTTGCAATTCCTTAATAGCTAGTGATGTCAAGCATCTTTTCATGTGCATTTTATTCATTTGTATTTCTTCTTTGGAGAAGTGTCTATTCAAATAACTTGCCCATTTTTAAAATGGGTTGTCTTTTTATTTTCAAGATGTAGGATTTCTTTATACTGGATATTTGGCCTTTTTTGTTTATCAATTCATTGGTTGATGGACACATTGTTGAGAGCTTTTTTGACATTCTTATTCTTTAGCATATAGCTTGGAGTGTTCAAGGGAGACTTTCTGTGGAATAAAGCACATCCATGATCTTCCCCATCTCTGGTAAACAACTGGATCCTGGGTTTAGATGTGTTTATGAGCAGTGTAGTAACTGGTGACCACAGTGAGCTGGCAGGAACAAATATAGATGGCTCATTGTTTCCCCTCTGCTCTAAGAAACTTCAGGATTGTGCAGATAATAAGTCATAGGACACCATGGTAAGAAGGAAATTCAACATGCCAAAGAAGATTTCAATATAATTATCATGATATCATTCAAATAACTGGAAGAACAGGAGAGCAGCAGATAGGGGGATCTCACAGTAAAAGTGATCAATTACATGGGCTCACAGAAGGTCAGCTGTAACACCAGACTGGGCTTGACTCCAAAATCACATATGCTATTGCTTCAAAAATCTCTGGCCAGCACTACACACACCTGGGAGCTCGTCATGGAGTTGTAGTGCAGGGTCGGCAGGTGGCCATACAGCCATCACAGGCATGGAAATAAAGACAAGAAATCTGTTGCAATGGACCACGTCAAGAAAACATCTGGCTAATGCAGCCCCATAGGTGATGATTGTATTTTCTGTCACCTGAATCTCAAACAGCTTAGGCATAATGATGCATGCACAGAAATCATCTAACATACCAAAGATTACAAGAATAAAGTACATCGGGATGTGGATCCCAGGGATAAAGCTGATGGCTGCCATGTTGAAGGAGTTGCTACTGAGGGCCATAGTGGATAGAGAGACGAAGAGGACAAAGAAGAGTACCTGGCAGGGTGGTGATTCTTAGAAACCCTGGAGAACATAACTATCACCAGGGTGCTTTTACTCATGGGTGCTGATTATTCTGATCAGATATTTTATTGCTCTACAGCTGAGCTAGAAGATATGGTTTAAATAATATTCAATATAGATAGGTCAGAGCTGCCACTCCTACTCTACAGCTCAATGGACTCACCCAAGTCACCTGGTGAAGAGACAATGATGGACAATAGCCATCCCAGGGAATGGAGAGAGCCTGCAGCTGCAGGCAGGATAATCCCATCCACCGTATCCATGGGATAAAAGTCCCCTCTCACTTGTAGGTGGAGTGGACATCACCATCCTAAACTCCTCAGGATTGGGAGAAGAGCTATGGACTAGAGTGAACTTAATGGTATTCTGTTGTAGACATTTTGTGATTTAAGCAATGGAAGAAATTACAGGAGTGAGGTGGAACCAGCGGCCACTTGATGCTTTTAGGACAGGGAAGGGAAAAACGGTTGTAATACAGGTGCTTTTTCAGGACTTGGGAATTATCCTGAGTGACATTGAAACGACAGATATAGGCCATTTTACATCAGAATATAACATGCAGAATTTTGTGGGAGAGAGTGTGGTCTACAATGTGAACTATGGGCAAAGCCCCAGGATGTGTATGTCCATTGCAGGTGATGTGCCACACTAATGAAAGATGTTTATGTGGGATGTTATGGGAGGTGTGGGAGGTGGGGAATTTGGGAAAAACTGTAATTTTTGTGTAACATTTATGTAATCTAAGCATCTTTTAAAATATATTAAAAAAATTAAAGTTCCCAAATACAGCAACTTCCATATTAAATATATATATATATATATATATCTTCATGTTTCAGGTTCTCCCCAAATAAGGCAATTCTATATTTTATTAATCTCAACCCCAGCTAACAAAGTCCTCCAAGGCAAATTGCTGAAGGATGATGGTGGGCAGAAGCATTTTGCAATCTCAATGCCTCTGCCATTCCTTCCAGTCTTTTGCCAGCCTATTCATTTTCATTTAAGATTTCTATCACCCTTTTCATCCATTCTTACACTCTCCTATGTTCCATTGTTCCCTCACTCTGTCCTGTCTTCACTCTTTCCTTTCTTCCATCTTATCTTTCTTTGTGGGCAAAAATCCATTATTCAATTACCACCTTCTGAGGTGCACACTTAACCCAATATGACTTCTCTTCCCACAGCAATGATGTTCCCTCCAAAGTGAAAAAATGGCCAAAAATAGTTGCTGCTCAGAGCACATCATGACCCTGTCATACCTGTAGGATGAGTTCCACTAACGATACAGAAACCTTAAAATGTGAACAAGGTTGATATCATCATGATGGCACAGTGAGAGAAAGGCCAAGATAGCAGAGAAAGGAACAGCCGGCTGCACTCTTCCTTTAGAAACTGTGGGTAAGTAGACAGGCTTGCCAGGCATAAGTGAAGTGGGGGTTTCATGGAGGGGATAAGAGAGGGTGACTGGAGAAGGAGCACTCAGCTGGACACTTGAGAAAGAGGAAGCCACCCAACTCGCTCCAGAGAAGACCAATCTCCTGCGGGGGATATGAAAACTACCTAGCTGGCTCTGGAGGAGGGAGAGTTATGCAGCAGGCTCTTGGGGAGAGGAGAACTGCTGAGGAGCCATCCAACAGGCAGGCATGTACCAGGCCTGCTTAGGGTAGGGGGAGCAGAGGAATTCACAAGGAGAGTTGAGGGAATTTAGATGGAGGTGTTTTCCCTATTTCCCTTTTCCATTTTTTCTTCATCTGGAGTACTGGCTGAAAGGCAGGCTGTGGGGTGATTAATTAGTGAGGGCAAGCATCTGGAAAGGAGTAGACTACTGGGTACCTGATAGCCTGAGAGGGAGGCCATTTTTATCCTCTCTCTTTTCACCTAGATACCTGGAGACAGGGGGTCTGTGGGGTGAATGATTGCACAAAACAGGCAACCTGAGAGGAGGATCCTAGCTGATCCTGATGCCCTGAGAAGAAGGCCCAGATTTTTGTTTTGTTTTCTTTGTTTCTGCTTCTCCTGTTCCTCATTTTCTGTACTTTTTCTGTTTTTTCTTCTATTCTTTCTCAATTTCCTTTTTCTGTTTTTTAACTTTTTTCTTTTTTCAACCTTTATCTTTTATTTTTTATTTTATCCTCTTTTTCTTTTTTAACTTTCCTTCTTTTTATTTTCTTTCTTCTTTTTTCATTATCTCCCACTTATTTTTTCTTCCATTCTTCCTGTTTTTAAAGTTTTGTCTTTCCTCATTTCTTATACATCTGGTATTTTGATTTTTTTAAATAATTTTTAATTTATATTATTTCATTAAAAAATTTTTTTCTCCTTTAAATTTTTTATTCTTGTTTAATATTTTCCCTCTTATTACTTATTATTCTGTTTCTCTTTTCTTCTTTTTTCTTCTTTCTTTTTAAAATTTTTCTTTGCTATTTCTTTTTTCTTTTCTTTCCTTTTTTTTTTGTGTGACTAATATTTTTTCATTGAAGCCAGGCAACTAAAAAGATGTAGAAAAAGTGGACCCAGGTGTTAAAGAGGGTTGTTATCACAAAAACTAAACAAAAATATAACTCTAGACTAGAAAGAAGAACTAACCAACTAAATGAGCCCATCATGAGAAACAGATACCTAAACATCAACAAAAAAATCACAAGCCATAATAAGAAACAGGGAGGCATAGACCATTCCAAGGAACAAACTAAAAAGCATGAGGACATGCAAAATGTGGAACACCTAAACAATGATATCCAATTATCCTTAATAAACTCAATGAATTGATGAAGAGTTAAAGGATATTAAGAAGACACTGGGGGACCACACAGAAGAAATTGTAAACATACATAAAAAGATAGTCCTTATGGTGATTAAAAGCATAATGCAAGAAATTAAAATACACTAGAAGTACATAATAGCAGGTTTTAACAGTCAGAGGAACGAATTGGTGATGTCAAAGATAGGGCATCTAAAAGCACACAGATGGTAGACCAGATAGACACAAAAGAGGAGAAAAATTCAGCAGGGAGACAAGGAATTGAATGACGATATAAAACACACAAACATATGCATTATGGGCATCCTAGAGGGAGAAGATAAAGGAAAGGGAGGGGCATAGGAGTTTTTGAAGAAATAATTGCTGAAAATTTTGAACTCTTTTGAGAGAAATGGATATACATTTCCAGGAAGTATATTGTACTCCAAGCACAATAAATCTTAGCTAACTACTCTGAGACACATACTTATCATGTGATTTTTTCTTTCAATCTCTTGATTAGGTGTATTACATTGATTGATTTTCTTACATTAAACCATCCTTGCATATCCTGGATGAAACCCACTTGGTCATTGTGTAGAATTCTTTTGATATGTTGTTGAATGCAATTAGCAAGTATTTTCTTGAAGATATTAGCATTTAGGTTCATTAGAGAAATTGGTCTATAATTTTCCTCTTTAATGGTATCTTTGTTTGGCTTTGGTATTAGGGTAATATTCATATCATAGAATGAGTTAGGAAATGTTCCTTCTACTTCTATTTTTTGGAAGAGCTTAAGCAGGATTGGTGTTAGCTCTTTCTGGAATGTTTTGTAGAATTTTGCTGTGAAGCCATGTGGTCCTGGGATTTTCTTAGTTGGGAGGTTTTTGATGACTAAATCTGTCTCTATACTTGTAATTGGACTGTTGAGCTCATCAATTTCTTCTTTCATCAATGCAGGGTGTTTGTGAGATTCTAGGAATTTGTCCATTTCCTCTAATTTATCATTCTTTTTGGCATATAAATTTTCAAAGTACCTCTTATAATACTCTTTGATTCTGTGGTGTCAGTAGTGATATCCTCTTCATCATCCTTTTATTGTGTATTTGCATCTGCTCTCTTTTTCTTTGCTAGCCTGGCTAAGAGTTTGTCAATTTTATTGAACTACTTGAAGAACCAGCTTTTGGTTTTGTTTATTTTCTCTAGTGCTTTCTTATTTTCTATTTCATTTAGTTCTGTTATAATCTTTGTAATTTCCTTCTTTCTACTTCCCTTGGGATTAGTCTGTTGTTGTTTTTCCAATTCCTCCAGATGTGCAGTTAGGTCTTCAATTTTAGCTCTTTCTTCTTTTTTAATATATGAATTTATGGCTATGAACTTCCCTCTCAGGACTGCTTTCGCTGCATCCCATAGGTTTTGATATGTTGTGTTGTTGTTTTCATTAGTTTCAAGGTAGTTACTGATTTCTTTTGAGATTTCTTCCTTGACCCACTGTTTGTCTAAGAGTATCTTGTTTAATTACCATATATTTGTGCCTAACCTGTTTCTCTGGCCCTTAGTGATTTCCAATTTCACTCCATTGTGTTCAGAGAAATTACTTTGTATAATCTCAACCTTTCTGAATTCTTTGAGACTTGGTCTATGGTGTAGCATGTGGTCAATCTTGAGTATGTTCCATGTGCACTCAAGAAGAATGTAAATCCTGCTGAATTTGGATGTAATATTCTATATATATCTATTCAGTCCAGGTCCTCTAACATATTGTTCAGAACCTTTGTTGCTTTATTGAGTCTCTGTCTAGATGTTTTCTCTAATGATGATAATGGTGTATTAAAGTCCCCTGCTATAATTGTAGAGGCATTAATTTCTCCACTTAATTTTTCCAGCGTTTGCCTCACGTATTTTGAGGCACCCCGAGTAAGTGCATAAATCTTTATTATTGTTCTCTCTTCTTGAGAGATTATCCCTTTTACTAGTATATAGTGTCCATCTTTGTCTCTTACAATAGTTTTGCATTTAAAGTCTATTTTGTCTGATATTAGAATAGCTACTCCTGCCCATTTTTTGACTATTGTTAGCCTGTAAAATTGTTTTCCAGCCATTCACTTTCAGCCTTCTTGAATCCCTGGGTTAAAGGTGGGATTATTGTAGACAGCATATAGATCATCATATTTCCTTATCCATTCTGCTTATCTGTGTCTCTTGAGTGGTGAATTTAATCCATTAACATTCAGTGTTATTACTTGCAACGAATTTCTTACTTTAGCCATATTTTCTTTGGGTTAATGTATGTCATATATTGTTTTGTTTCTGTTTTTGTCTTTTTAGGTGTTTTCTCCTCCACCTCTCTCTCCCTTGTTTTTTCCTTTCAGCTTGTAGAAATTCCTTTAGCATTACTTGAAGTGCAAGTTTCTTATTGACATACTCTCTTAATTTCTGTTCATTTGTGAATATTTTGAACTCTCCGTCATTTTTGAATGCCTGTTTGGCTGGATAGAAAATTCGTGGCTGGAATTTTTTATTTTAGTACTTTTTTTCTTTTAGTACTATTTTCTTTTAGTACTTTATTTTTTCATTTAGTACTTTGACTATGTCAAACCACTGACTACTTGCCTCCATGGTTTCAGATGAGATATCAGCACTTAACCTTATTGTGCTTCCCTTGTATGTGATGGTTCTTTTTTCTCTTGCTGCCTTGAGTATTTTCTCTTTGTCTTGAGCATTGGACATTTTGACAAGTATATATCTTGGAGTTCGCCTGTTGGGATTTATACTCTTTGGGGTGCACTGTGCTTCCTGGATCTGCACATCCATCTCTATCAAAAGGGTTGGGAAGTTTTTGGCCATTATTGCCTTCAACACTCCTTCCCATTCCCTTCTCTTTTTCTTCTGGGATGCCCATAATGCATGTATTTGTGCATTTTGTGTTGCCCGTTAATTCCCTGAAACCCTGCTGGATTTTTTCTATCTTTTTGTCTATCTGTTCTACTATCTGTTTGATTTCAGATGTATTGTCTTCCACATCACTAATTCTTTCTTCTTCCTATTGAAATCTGCTGTTATGTGAATCCACATCTTTTGGATTTCTTGGATTGTGCCATTGATCACCATCATATCTGTTATCTTTATGTGTATGTTTACAATTTATTCAGTATGTTCTCCCAGTGTTTTCTTTATATCCTTAATCTCTTACTTCACTTCATTAAGTTGGTCCATGATATTTGTTTGGAAAATTTTGATTAGTTGTTCAATGTTCTGCATCTCTTCCTGGTTTTTAGTTTGTTCATTGGATTGGTCCATATCTTCCTGTTTCTCAGTGTGGTTTGTAATTTTTTGTTGTCCTCTAGTCATCATTTTATCTTGATGGGTTTATTCAGTTGATTAGCTTCTCTCTCTGCTCTGGTGTTTTATTTAGCTGATGGTTCTGTGTGTGTGTTAAGTTTTCTCTTTGACACTTTGACACCAATCCTGCTTTGACACTTTTTCTTCCTTGACACTTTGACACTAATCCTGCTTAAGCTCTTACAAAAGATAGAAGTAGAAGGGATATTGCCTAACTCATTCTATGATGCCAACATTACCCTAATACCAAAACTAAACAAAGATACCACAAGAAAGGAAAATCACAGACCAATTTCTCTAATGAACCTACATGCTAAAATCCTCAACAAATTCTTGCTAATCACATTCAACAACATATCAAAAGGATCATACACCATGACCAAGTGAGTTTCATCCAGGGTATGCAAGGATAGTTCAATATAAGAAAATCTATCATTGTAATACAGCACATAAACAGATTGAAAGAAGATAATCACATGATCATCTCTATAGATGAAGAAAAAGCATTTGACAAAATCCAGCATCCTTTCTTCATAAAAACTCTGCAAAAGATAGGAATAGAAGGAAACATTCTGAACATGACAAAGGGTATATATGAAAAACCCAAAGCTAACATCATCTTCAATGGTGAAATCCTAAAAGCCTTTTCTCTGAGATCGGGAACAAGACAAGTATGCCCACAATCACCAGTCCTATTTAACATTGTCTTAGAAGTACTTGCTCGAGCACTGGGGCAAGAGAAAGATATAAAAGGCATCCAGAATGGAAACAAAGAAATAAAAATTTCATTATTTTCAGATGACATGATTTGTATATGTAGAAATCCCTGAGAAATGTACAACAAAGCTTCTAGAACTTATAAAAGAACCCAGTAATGCCACAGGCTATAAGATCAATGCTCAAAAATCAGTAGCTTGTCTATACCTCAATAATAAGCAATCTGAGGAGGAAATCAAGAAAAATATACCATTTACAAAAGTAACAAAAAGAATCAAATACCTAAGAATAAATTTAACTAAAGATGCAAAGGACTTATATATAGAAAACTACAGAACACTGTTAAAAGAAATCAAAGAAGGCTTAAATAAATGGAAGAATATTCCCTGTTCATGGATAAGGAGACTAAACATCATCAAGATATCTATCCTACCTAAACTAATCTACAGATTTAATGCAATCCTAATAATAATCAACACTCTACTTTTTAAGGAACTGGGAAAACTAACTACAAAATGTATTTGGTAGGGTAAAAGATCCCGAATCACCAAAGATGTATTAAAATATTAAAATGAAGATGGTGGTATCATATTACCTGATTTTAAATCATACAACAAAACTACAATGGTCAAAACAGCATGTTATTGGCACAAGGATAGACATACTGAACAATGGAATTGAATTGAGAATTCTGATACAAATCCTCGCATATACAGTCATCTGATATTTGACAAGGTTACCAAGCCCACTCAGTTGGGATAAAATGGCCTTTTCAACAGGGGTGCTTTTAGAACTGGATATCCATATCCAAAAAATCGAGAGAAAACCCCATTTCACACCATATACAAAAATCAACTCAAGATGGATCAAAGATCTAAATATAAGAGTCAATGCCATAAAGACCTTGGAAGATAATATAGGGAAGCATCTACAGGACCTTATAATAGGAAGTGGTTTCATGAACTTCACAGTCAAAGCACGAGCAGCAAAAGAAAAAATAAATAATTGGGATCTCCTCAATATTAAAAACTTTTGCACCTCAAAGGATGCTATCCAGAAAATAAAAAGGTAGCCTACCCAATGGGAGAATATATTTGGCAATCATATATCTGGTAGGAGCCAAATATCCTGCATATATAAAGAAATCTTACACTTCAAAAATAAAAAGACAAATAACCCATTTAAAAAATGGGCAAGTGATCTGAAAAAGCACTTCTCCAAGGAAGGAATACAAATGGCTAAAGAGCACTTCAAAAAATGCTCGACATTGCTAGCTATTTTTGAAATGCATATCAAAACTACAATGAGATACCATCTTACACCCATTAGAATGGTGGCTGTTAAAAAAATCAGCAGAATATAAGTTTTGGAGAGGATGTGGAGTAATAGGAACCCTCATCCACTGCTGGTGGGACTGTGAAATGGTCCAGCCACTGTGAAGGACAGTTTGGTGGTTTCTCAAAAAGCTAAGTATAGATCTTCCGTATGATGCAGCAATTCCACTTCTGAGTATATACCCAAAAGAATTGAAAACAAAGACATGAACAGATATATGCACACCAATGTTCATAGTGCCATTGTTCACTATTGCCAAAAGTTGGAATCAAACCCCGTGCCCATCAACAGATGAATGGTTAAACAAAATGTGGAACATACAATAAATGGAATATTACTCAGCTGTAAGAAGGTATAAAGTGCTATCACATGGAATAACATGGATGAATCTTGAAGACCTTATGTTGAGTGAAGTAATTCCGGCATTGAAGGATGAACAGTACATAACCTCACTGACATGAATTTAAAAAATTGAACAGTCTCCGAGAACTATTGTCTGAAAGATAGGTTTATAAGAAAGAGAAAGAGAAGAGAAAGTTGCGAGCCATCACCATATGGACGTTATCAAGAAAATAAAAGGGCAGCCTACCTTATGGGAGAAAATATTTGGCAGCCATATACTTGGTAGGAGCCTAATATCCTGCATATATAAAGAAATTCTACACTTCAAAAATAAAAAGATAAACAACCGATTTAAAAAATGGGCAAGCAACTTGAAAAGACACTTCTCCCATGAAGAAATACAAATAGCTAAAAAGCACATGAAAGAATGCTCAATGTCATTAGCTATTAGAGTAATGCAAATCAAAACTGCAAAGAGATTACACCTTTCACCCATTGGACTATGGTGAAGGGATAGAGTGTAGTTGCATATTGAAGGGATAGGACAGGTGGGTAGTGATATTATTGCATTTGGTGGTGCAACGTTGACAGGTGGGCAGATTGAGAAGTGTGGGTTAGAATAGCCAGGATATTGGGGGGAAAGATGGGAGAGGGACCAGGTGAACACTTGGGATTTGTGGATATGAGGTTGAAAGTATAGAGGTGGGAATGCTCTTATGGCTAAATGACAAGGAAGTGTCATTGCATTAAGGTGTTGTTTGGATGGGGCATTTGGGACAGGGCACATCTGGAGCAGGCTTCTAGGGAGTGTGTGAGTGTTCATTCTGTCATAATGTGTTGTATCAGTGGGTGGAGACCCACACGATGAGCGGCAAGGAGATGGACTCCATCTTTGGGAGGACCGATTCACCCAGAAACAGACAGGTGGGAGTCTATTATGAGCAAGGGAATTTCCTAATAGGGGAGGACAAACCAGTGGGTCAAGACCTCTTGTTGCATGTAACTATGAATCTTGTCATCCAATGAGTCAAGTGAGGGGGTCATCATAGGCCCCAGGGGGATGTGTAGGGAGGAACAGAATAGATCAAACAGGGTGTATTTAGTGGTCACTGGAAATGTTTTCCATTACCTCACAGTGATGGACACAGGACATGGTAAATATAAACAAAATTTGTAAAATTGTGCACTCTAAAATGTAAACCATACTGTAAACCATTGATAATGTTTAGTAGCTATGTTTCACTATCTGTATAACAGTTATAACAATGCTACCATCCACATACAAAATGTTTGAATATGGGGTGAGGAAAGGGTGAAGAGATTGGGTATATGAGAGTCTCTTTTATTCTGTGTGTGACTTTGCTGTGACCTAAAACTTCTTTGAAAATTAAATGAAAAATACTGACACACTGGGGAGTGAGAAGGGGAAGATGCCATGGTACAAACTGGATCCCTGATATTGCAGTGATAAAAGGCAAAATGTCAAAAAAAATTTTTTTAATTTTTTCCCCATTTTTTGAATATCCTAATCCTTTAATTTTACTCTATTTTTTTGTTTTTCTTAAGTTTTCATGTATTTTATCTCTTACATTTAAACTTATGATTTTTATTTCACTTTCGTATTAATTCTATTTGGCTATTTTGTTGGCTTCATCTTTAAAGAAGTTTCAGATCACAGAAGGGTTACAACTGGGGTGGGAGCAGATCATTGGTGGGGGTGACAGGGATGGGTGGTGCATGGGAAGAACTTCACTTGAACTAAATAAAAGGTACATAAAATTGTTCTAATGCTCACCAGGCATGGTCACAGTGGGTGGAGAATCACTCAATCAATGAGAGAATACTGACTTCCCAGCCTGCAGAGCTCTCCCACATTCTCCAAGGGAGCAGCAACAGTCCCCCAAATGCAGGGGCAGTGTCTGGCAAAGGAGGATGATCCTCTGATGGGCTCTTGTTATTGATGACTAGCCTTACAAGTCTTTGCTCTGGAAATTGAAACTTAGCCTACTGTTATGGGGTGCCTTAGGGTTGCCTCCAGAGAGCCTCCTTGTTGCTCAAATGTGGCCCCTCTCTATACCAAACTCAGCATATGAATGCATTACCTTCCTCCTAGCATGGGACATGACTCACAGGGATGAGCCTCCCTTGCACCAAGGAATTACTCCCAAGTGCCAACTGGCAATATGACTGGAAAAAGACCTCAAATAAAAGGGAGAAAAGGTAAAGACAAATGAATCCATATGTCTAAGAGACTTCAAAGTGAGTTGGGAGGTCATTCCAGAGGTAATGCTTATACTCATCTCAGTAGGACCTCATAAGCTTCCAATGTGAGTATCACCCCAAATATAGGAGCTCCTGAGGTCTCTTGAGATGCCCAGGTCCTATATAAGGGTGTATAGCTCCAGAGCTTGTTGCCTTATCAGTGGGCCCTACATTAGAATCTGTTCTCCTTAGAGTGACAGAGTTGGACTGAAATATGTCCTCTCTGCACATGGTCCATCAGTCCCTTCTATTCAAACCTATATGTGGAGCTGGAGTTGGTAGGGTAATCTTGTCCCTATGCAAACCAATTAAAATCGCACCCTAGGAGAAGTGTTTTCAATCAAAACTCTAGCACCAAGTGCTAATTCCAAACTTCCCAGCCAAAAGTTAAATGTTAGTAAGATTATATTTAAAACTGCTCTATTTGTCTATCATTCTATAATTCTGTTCATTGTTAATCTTTAATTGATTATGCTATTCTTGTTTCTCACTCTAATTGTCAGTATAAACTTATTAAATTAGCTGTATATAGTAGCATTTAACTTTTATCTATCCATGCCTCTAACCAAAAATAAGCCAAGTATATCAGTGTGTTCCCTTGTTTGGTAAGCATATGAATGTATGTATACATATCATTCAAGATTGAAATATAACAATTAAACCCCTGTTTATAAGCAATCTTTCATTTATTTTATATTCTTTCAATTATTAACAAAAATTCACTAAATAAATATCAATAATAAAAAGTCCTGCCACAAAGAATGCTCAATAGCCCCACTGTGTGTCAATATTATGTCTTTCAGGCTTTACACCCTACTCATTCTGCCCTCCCACAATTATGTATTTATCATTACATGGATAATGTCCTTATTATAGTCCCCTCAAAAACACTTTTAACACAACTTTATAAACATTTTGAAAATTCTCTTACTCAAACTAGTTTCCATATAACCCCTAATAAAGTCCAATTAACTCAGCCTTAAAAATATTTAAAATGTATCACGTCATCCAAAGCAAAGAAACAAAAAGGGGGAAGTATGGATATCTCCCCTAGAAAAACAATAGCCCTAGAACTATATACTTTATTTTTTTAAATTGCAATAAATATGGCCTTTCAGAAGCTGATAAACATTTCTCCCCTCATCAGGAAAGTCATTAAATACAAGCTAAAATTCTGTATAAGGAAATATTCATAATGTGAGGGAAAGGGTATGCTTGTGTGCTTACTCCAACAGGACCCTGGTGGCTGCCAGCAAAGAATGTGAAATTATACCATGACCTGGAAAGATCACCCATTCTGCCCAGTACCACAGGTGGAGAAGAGAACAATGGAGGAACAAAGGAACTCCCAGACACAACCATGCCATAATGTTATCCAAATTCAAGGAGTAACGTGGGGAAGCCTTAAACAATTAAACCTAAAAAAATCATTGGTACTTTTATTACTTTCATTATTTCAGCCACTATCATAGTTGCCACTGCCACCACTGTGGCAGTTGCCTTAACAGAATCTGTTCAAACTGCTCGTGCTGTTAATCAATCATGACCAATATCACTGGGGATCTTTTAACTCAAACTCATGTCAATAATAATATTCTTACCAAACGTGATATTTTAGAAGCATCTAGTCTCTGGATAGGTGAAAAACAACAAGCTCTGCTTACTAAACAAGATTTGCATCATGACTGGGTACATGTTAAAATTTATATCACCCCTTTGTCTTGAAATAGTTCCCAACTTTCTTAGAAACAAGTTAAAACTCACCTTCAAACAGCCTTCTCTTCCCATTTACAGGGAGAAGTACTGGCTCTCCAGCAACGCCTGTAACACCACTTTCTCAAATATAACTTCTTGCTCAGCAAAAAGTGTTTCAAACCCTTAATGATAATTTACAGTGATTAAATCCCTCAAATTGGTTTCATGGCCTAAACATGTGAATCTGGATAATATCTTTCATTGGAATAATCATGCTTCTTGTTTTATTTTCATCGTAAAATGATGAGTAATATTATTTTATTACTCATCATGCTAAACAATAAATCATTGCCCTGGCTACTGCTTCATCTCCCTCATCTCCCACATCCAGAAATCAAGAACAAAGAAATGAAAGGGAGAGAGACTTGAGGGACCTTTGGTTAAAACACCTTTGAATTAATTTTTCACCCCAAGGTCTCCTTTCCCTCCTTCTCACCTGCCTACCTATTTGCCTGACTCTGTGATGCCTTTTTCTTCTGGCACACAGTTTTTTTTTAGTTTCCCCACTTCCCATTGTTCCTATCATAACTTGGAAGTATCTGTACATGTCCCATTGGTAAGGTTGCCTTGTGCCATGAAGCTGGCATCCCTAGGTTGAGTAGGCCTTCTAAAAGCTGGTGTTGAACTGTCTGTCTCCTGCCCAAAGCTGGGCCTTCTCTGCATTAGAAACTTGGCTTCCCCAAAACCAGTGACCAGAGCTGGGGCCCCCCATATGGGTGAAGAATTCCCAAGGGTGGTGCTGGGTGTGGAGGCCATGTAGGCGTAAACTGTCAAAGAACACTTCACCCTGCTTGGCCCCAGATGGCTGGTATCCAATGATGGGTAAGATTCTTAATTTGTTTTCTTTTGGTTAGTTCCTGGCTCTCAGAAGAAACCTCAGTCATATCATTAATTGAATACAAACTTGGAACAGAAACTACAGAAGTAGAGCTCAGAATTAACACTTTAGAATATAAAAATGTAGAGTGTGCAGCAAATGATTACAAGAAAAGCAAAAGAAATGGGAAATAATGGCCCATTCAAAGGAATAAGATAAATATCCAGAAACAATCTATGAAGAAGAACAGACTTTGGACATACCAGACAAAGACTTTAAAAATATGATCCTCAATATGCACAAGGGGGGAGAAATACAAAGAAAAAGAACTAAAATACATGAGGAAAACACAGAAAGAACAATATGAGAATCTCTTTAAGAGTCCCAGTAGACACAAAACAAAAATATTGGAGTTGAAGACTACAATAATTAAAATGAAAAATTTCTTCAAGTGTTTCTATACCAGATTGGAGCTGGCAGAGGGGGAAAAAACATGAGATCTCAAAGGCAAGACATTTGAAATCATACAGGCTAAGAAGAAGAAAGGAAAAAATAATGTAAAAAAGTGAACAGTACCTAAGAGATGTGTGGGACACCAAAAGCATAACATAAGCATTATAGAAGTCCCAGAAGGAAGAAAGATAGAGAAAAGGGCAAAAGGAATATTCAAAGAAACCATGGCACAAAGTTTCAAGAATGTAACAAAATACATATTGAAGGAGCACAATGAAACCCAAAAAGAATAAGCTAAAAGAGAACTGTACCCAGACACATGAAAGTCAAAATGTATGACAAGGATAAGGTGAGTGTTCTGAAAGCCACAAGAGATTACTAGTTATGTAAAGGTAGTCACAATTAGATTAATTGCTGATTTCTTATGAGAAACCATGAAGGCAAGAAAACACTGGAAGAAAATATTTAAAGAACAGAAAATAAACAGTAGCCAACCAAGAATTTAATATACAAAAATGAGGGAGAAAGTAAAATATTCACAGATAAACAAAAGCTGAGGAAGTTCATTTCCTCTAGAAAATGTGGGTGACAGATGGGTAAAAGAATAGGGTATGCATATGTGATTAAAATTGTTTGTATCAAACCAGCCATAATTGTTATCAATTTAGGAGATTAAAATTTAGCCCATGGTAACCACATAGAAAATATATGAAAAAATATATTCACAAAGAAATGAGAATGGACTCAAACTGGTACAATATACATATGTATTTGATTTTTAACCACAATTCTTCTGCATTAACAGAAGAATTGAGGTTAAAACAATAAGACTTACAAACGGAAAAGAGCAAAATAACTAAAGAATGACTTGCATTATGAGTAGTTCTTTTAATGTAAATTGATTGAAATATATAGACAAAGGCAGAGAATGGCATAATGGCTAAAGAGCTTGACCCAACTATATGTTTTTTGCAAGAGACTCACTTTAAATTCAAATACACAAAGAAGTTGAAAGTGAAAGGATGCAAAATATATAATGTATACAGAAAAAAAAAAAAAAACAAACCAAAAAACAGAGCAAGGGTAGGTATACAGATATCTAATAAAATATATTTTAAGTTAAAGTTATGAGGATCAAAATGTCATTACATACTGATAAAGGAGTAAATTCTACAAGAAGACCTTACATATATATATATATCTATACACACTCACCAATTCCAAAGCCCCAAAATATATGGAGAAAATATCGACAGATTTGAAGGGAGCAATTGATAGTTCTACATTAATAGGAAGAAAATTCAATGCACCACTTTCAGTTATGAATAGACTCAAGAAAGGAGATTGTTAAGTTAATAGATGATTTTAACAATCCTTTAAACCACTAGACCTAACAGACATATATAAAACAATTCACATGACAGTAAGAGATAGATATTCATCTATAGTGTGCTTGGATCATTCTCTAGGATAGACCACATGTTAGACCACCAAAAAAAAAAAAAAACTCATTAATATCAAAGATATTGATAAAATACATTTTGCCTTTGCCACAGTAGAATGAAGCCAGATATCAGAAAAGAGGAAGGACTGGGAAAAAAATCAAATTGTGGAAATCAAACAATGTACATTTAATCAATGAGTCAAAAATTAAAGAAAATTGGAATTAGGAAACCTCTTGAAGTAAATGAAAATGAGAACACTCTGAAAATGATGGGTAACATGAAGACAGTGTTGAGAAGGAAATTTATATCTCTAAAAGCTTGTATTTAAAAAAAAGAAGATATGGGTTCCAGTCATCAGAGTAGCCAGGCAGGGCTCAATTCTCTCAAAGAAAACAATGGAGAAAGGGCTAAAAAATGTCTGAGGGACCTGCTATCGTGGATAGTAGACAAGGACAGTGCCACAAAACTCCCAGGAGAGTGAAGGACAGACAAACAAAGAACCTGAAACAACAAAAGTGAGTTATCAAATACCTGTGGTGCCCAGGAAGGGCTCCCATTGCCCACACCCAAAACATTGTCAGGCTAAAAATCCTGTCTCACTGCAATCAACTGAGAGGGCAAAAGGTCTTCCTCCATGTCAGCTGTTAAAAGGGAAAAGGGTTGGGGAGTCAGGGTGCCTCTCCTCAATGAATTTGGCCAGCAGATCCTGCTTTGAATCTCAGCTCTGTGGAGACCAGAAATATAGGAAAGAGAAGATGGAAAGAAATACCACTGTGGAAAGGTGTGTCAACATGTGCCATATGCTCAACAGTCTGGAAATTGCACAGAAAAATACTGCTTTTTTGCCTCTCTTAACCCAAACTCCTGAGAGAAAATCTGTGCCCCATTAATATGTCCCTGGTATGATTTTGATACCTTAAACTAGGCAATTTTAAAGACTTCAAATATCTTGGACCAAATATCAAAAGACTGCTGTGAAAAAAGCCAATAGGCAAGGAAGAAAATTTAGTCATGAGAGTAAATTCAGCAATATACCCAGATGACTATCAGCAAAACATTAATAGGCATTCTAGGAAACAGAAAGAGATGGACCAGCCAAGGGAGAAAACCAAATATCCTGAAGAGATACAGGATTTAAGATAATTAATCAGTGATAATCACACAAATCTCCTAAATTAATTCAAAGAATTGCAGGGAAATATGACTAAAGAAATAAAGGATATTATAAAGATACTGTGTGAGCATAGTGAACAATTTGAAAGGCTAAAAAGAAAAATTATATACATTTTGGGAAGGAAAGAAACACTGTTGAAAGTGCAATGATGTATTTAAAGCACTGAAAGGGAAAAAAATGCCAGCCAAGAATTCTGTATCTGGCAAAACTATCCTTCAAAATAAGGATGTGTTCAAAGTCTTCACAGACAATCAAATACTAAGAGAACATGTTACTAAAAGACCAGAATTACGAGAGATACTAAAAGGAGTGCTGCAGCCTGAAAGGAAAAAGGAAAGATAGTAGACTTGGAGAAGAGAGTAGAAATGAAGCTTATTAAGAAAGGTAAATTAATGGGTGAAAAGACAGACATTAGTAGGATATGACAACAGAAAACCAAAGGACACAATGGATGAAGTAAGCAATGCCTTTATAATAATAACATGGAATGTTAAAGGCTTGAACCACCCAATTAAGAGAGATAGACTTATAGAATTGATAAAATGATATGAGCAATCTATATGTTGTCTACAAGGGACCCACTTTAGATGTAAGAACACTACCAGGTTCAAAGTGAAAGGTTGGAAAAAGACATTCCATGCAAATTGTAACCAAAAAAGGATCTGAAGTAGCAGAAAAAAAATAGACTTTAAATGGAAAGGTGTAATAAGGTATGAAGAAGTCACTATATATATAAATACAAGAGGCAATTCACCAAGAATAAATAACTACATTAAGTATTTATGCACCTAACCTCAGTGCCCCAAGATAGATGAGGCCCACACTGGCAAAACTGAAGAGAGAAATAGACATCTTTACAAAAATATTTGGAGACTTCAATACACCACTCTCAGTACTTGATAGAATACCTGGACAGATGATAAAAAGAAGCAGAGTGCTTGAATGATATGATAATGAACTAGACCTAACAGACATCTATCTATAGAGCATTGACCCCCAAAACAGCAGGATATAAGTTCTTTTCAAGTGTTCATGGGTCCTTCTCTAGGGTAGACCATATGTTGGCTTAGAAGTCAAGACTAAATACAATTTAAAGGTTTGAAATTATACAAAACACATTCTGGGATCATAATGGAATGTAACTGGAAATTAATAATGGACAGAAAAAGGTAAAATTCATAAATATACGGAGACTAAACAATGCACTGTTAAATAATCAGTGTCAAAGAAAAAATTGTAAGAGAATTCAACAAATATCTTGAGATGAATGAAAATGAAAACAGAACATTTCAATACCTATGGGATACGACAAAGGCAGTACTGGGAGGAAAATTTATATATCTCAATGCTTACTTTAAAAAGAAGAAAGAGCTAAAATTCAAGATCTAACTGCATGCCTGGAGAAACTAGAAAAAGAACAGTAAAGTTTGTTCCTTGAGAAGATCAACAAACTTGACAAACCCATAGCTAGAATGACAAAGAAAAGAAATAAGATGGAAATAAATAAAATCAGAAAGTAGAGGAGGGGCATTACCACTGACATCACAGTAAAAAAGAGAAATCATAAAAGAATATTATGAACAACTGTATGCCAAAAAAAACTAGAAAATGTAGAGAGGTGATGGACAAATTCCTAGAAAGCCATGAACTACCTACACTGACCCTAGAAGATTTAGAAGACCTCAAAAAATGAATCACAATTGAAGAGATTGAAATAGTCATCTAAAACCATCCAAAGATGAAAAGCCCAAGACCAGATGACTTCACAGGTGAATTCTACCAATCATTTAAAGATGACCTAATACCTATTGCTCAAGCTCTTCTAGAAAGTTGAACAGGAAAGAATCCTACCAAATTCATTCTATGAAACCAAAATCAACCTGATACCAAAACCAGATAAATATACTAGGACAAAACAAATTATAGAAGAATATCTCTAATAAATATAAATCTAAAAAATCCTCAACAAAATACTTGCAAACAGAATCTAACAACACATTAAAAGAATTATACACCATGATCAAGTGGGTTTTATACAAGGTATGCAAGCTTGGTTCAACACAAGAAAATCAATTTGTTTCATAAGACACATGATAAATTGAAGAAGAAAAATCACATGATCCTCTCAATTGAAGCAGAAAATGTATTTGACAAAATACAGCACCCATTCTTGATAAAAACACTCCAAAAACAAGGAATGGTAGGAAACTTTCTCATCACGGTAAAGTGAATATATGAGAAATCTAAATGTAACATTGTACTCAATATTGAAAGACTGAAAGCTTTCCCACTGAAATCAGGAACAAGAATTTGATGCCTACTGTCACCACTGTTATTCAATATTGTGCTAGAAGTTCTAGTTAGAGCAATTAGGATTAAAAAGAAATAAAATGCACTGAAATAGTAAAGGAAGAAGTAAAATTTTCACTATTCACTCATGATTTCATCCTGTATCTTGAAAATCCTGAAAAAATCCACAAAAAATCCACTAGAAATAAGAGAGGAGTTCAGCAGTGTCAAGATACAAGATTAATACACGAAAATTAAAAGCACTGCTCTACATTACTGATGTGCAATCTGAGGAGAAAATCAGAAAAATTTCCATTTTTAATAGAAAATTTAAAAATCAAATATTTAAGAATAAACTTAACCAAGTACATAAAGGACCAACATTCAGAAAACAATAAAACATTGCTAAAAGAAAACAAAGAAGACTTAAGTAAATGGAAAGAGTTTCGTGTTTATGAATTGGAAGACCAAATATCATTAAGATGTCAATTCTATACAAACTGATTTACAGATTCAATGCAATCCCAATAAATATCCCAAAAGTATTTTTTTTTTGCAGAAAAGAAGCCAATTATCAAATTTATTTTGCTATTTTGGCCCAAAATAGCCAAAGCTGGCTTTTAAAATGAAAGAACAAAGTTGGAGGACTCTCAATTCCTGACTTTAAAGATTATTTCTTAGCTACAGTGGTAAAGACAGTAGGGTACTGGCATAAAAACAGACAAATTGACCAATGGACCCAAATTTAGAATTCAGAAATAGAATCTCACATCTACAGTAAACTGATATTTGACAAGTGTCAAGCCCTTCCAACTAGGCCAGAAGAGTCTATTAATCAAATGTTGTGGTAGAACTCTATATCTATATCCAAAAGAAAGAAAGAGGACCCCTACCTCACACTTTATATAAAAATTTACTCAAAAAAGGTAAAGGACATAAACATAAAAGCAACAACCATAAAATTCCTAGAAGAAAATGTAGGAAAATATCTTTAAGCTCTTCTAGTAGGCAGTAGTTTTTTAAACCATATACCCAAAACATGAACAACAAAACCAACAACAAAAGATAAAAGGGACCTCCTAAAATTTAAATATTTTTGCACCTCAAAGGACTTTGTGAAAGGGTGGAAAGGCAGCCAACTCAATTGAAGAAAATATTTATCAATCTCATATCCAGTACTATCATGTGTTTAATATCATGATATATAAAGAGATCTTATAATTCAACATTAAAAAACAAAATGGACAAGAGGCTTCAAAAGAGAATTGTACAAAGAAGAAACACAAATGAAGAAAAAACATATGAAAAGATGTTCTACACCACTAGTAATTGGGGAAATGCAAATCAAAACTACAAAGAGATATCATTTCACACCTATTAGAATGACCACTATTAAAGAGTTGGAAAACTTTAAGTTTTGGAGAGGATGTGGAGAGATAGGAATGCTACTGTTAGTGGGAAAGTAGAATGGTACAGCCACTGTGGAGGACTATTAGGTAGTTCATAGTGAAGTTGATTAAAACTTCATGTGACATGGCAATACCAATAGTAAATATATACCCAGAAGAACTGACAGCAGTGATATGAACAGACATCTGCACAGCGATGTTCATAGTGGTGTTATCCATGATTGCCAAAACATGGGGAAAAAATTGTCCATCAACCAACGATTGGAAAAACAAATTGTGGTATATACAATTGATGGAATATTATGCAGCAGTAAGAAGAAATGAAACTGTGAAGCATATGACAATATGGATGAACCTGGAGGACATTATATTGAGTGAAGCATGCCAGACACAAAAGGACAAATACTGTATGATTGCACTATTATGATCTAATATAATCATATTAGATTAACAATATGA
>JAKSZT010008315.1:4299206-4336047 GCA_026826555.1 Tolypeutes matacus | reverse complement strand
TCTATAAAAATCTTGTTTGCTTTGATACAACTTAACACATTCAATAGCACATATAATGTATGCTCAATACCCCTATATTTCCCACCTTTAAGTAGTTCTTGTTTCAAATATTTGTAAAATTATTTATATATCATTTTACAAAAATTGGTATGTATTGTGAAAAATTTGATTTTTACCCACAATAAAAAAATAACTAATTAAATATTTATAAATTTAGTCCAAAATAATTGGTTTATCATTATATTTTATGCATTTGCTGTTTAGATACTTTAGGAAGTAAAAAATGGAGTTACAAATCAAAATATAATGGTACTGGTATTTATATTTACCCATGTCCTTCTCTTCACAAAGATCTGTATTTCTTCATGTGGCTTTTGTCAATTTTCTAGTGCCCTTTGCTTTTAACCTACAAAAATTCCTATGGCATTTCTTGGTGGACCAGTCTAGTGGTGAAAAATCTCCTAAATTTTGTTTATCTGGAAATACCTTAAATCCTCCCTCATGTTTTAAAGACAGTTCTGCCACATTCAGAATTCTCTGTTGCCATTTTTTTTTTTTTTTGTATTAACCTGACAATTAATGTTGTTGGGAACTTTTTATGTACTTATTGATTTTATCCACAATCTTTGTGAGGAATCTGTTTAGTAATTTATCCATTTGCATTGAGTAGTTTATATATTTTTCAGTAGTAGGAGAGTTTTTCATGGTCTGTATATGAGTTCTTTGTCACCTATAAGTATTGTGAATAATTTCTCCCAGTCTGTGTCTTACCTATTCATTTTTTTTTAAAGATTTTATTTATTTATTCATTTATACCCCCTTGCTGCTTGTGCTCACTGGGTCAGCTAACCATGCCGTGTGAGTGGGCTTTGCCTTCAACAGGAGGCCCCAGGAACCGAACCCGGGGCCTCCCATATGGTAAACGGGAGCCCTACTGATTGAGCCACAGTCGCTTCCCATTATCTATTCATTTTTAATAGTGTCTTTAGATAAGCAGATATTTAAATTTTTATGAAGACAGATTTATAAAAAATATTTTATTTGTAATTTTGTGTTCTTAAAAATTTTGTCTAAGGAATTTTACCTACCAGATGGCAAAAATATTCTCTTATAATTGCTTTTAGAAACTCTAGGGGAGTGGATGTGTCTCAAACAGTTGAGCACCTGCCTTCTACGTGGGATGTCCTGGGTTTGGTTCCCAGTGCCTTCTGAAGGCACAAAAACAAACAATAAGCAAAACAAAAAAAAAAGGGGGGGGGACCAACTTGGGGAAGACAATTTGAATAAGTGGTAGAGTACCAGCTTCCCACATGTGAGTTGAAGGTTTGATATCCAGCACCTGGTGCCTCAAAATAAAAGAAATTTTTTAATTTTAATGTTTCTGAACAGGTCTATGACTAATCAATTATTAATATTTAATAGTTGTTTTTTTTCTATATGCATATTCAATTTCTCCAACATAATTTGTCGAAAATACTTTCCTTTTGCCACTGAATTTTGTGGCAAACCATCACTAAAATCATTTGACTATAGATGTATGGGTCTTTATTTGGGCATTTCTTCTGTTTTAATCAATTTGTCTATTCTTATGCAAAAATGAAATTGTTGTGATTATGTAGCTTTGATCATTGTAGTTCTGAGGTCAGGCACTGTATATCCTCCAAATATGTTCTTTTTTCCAAACCTGCTTTGTCTATTATAGGTCTTTTATGTTCTGTATCAATTTCAGAATCAGTTTTTCAATTTCAGTTTTAAAAAAAATGTCTGCTATGATTATGATTGAGAGTGTTTTAAATCTACAGATCAATTAAAGAAGGATCAAAATCATAATAACATTGTCTTCCAACTAATGAAGGTGGTGTATCTATTATTTAAGTTGCCTCCATTATTTCTCACAGATTTTAATTAGAGGTTGTTGATTAAATTATTTTTTCTTGTCAGGTTATTTCAAGTTTTCCTTTTTGTGCTAGTCTCATACAGTGAGTTGGAAAAGGTTTTGCCTCCTGATTCCTGGGTTTGAGCAATGTTAATAGTATTTCTTCATTAGATAGCTAAAAATTGCATGTGTAACCATCTAAATGAAAATTATTTTTAAAATTAATTAAATTTCTTACACCTATATTAATGGTGATTAATGTTTTCTCCTTTTGTTATTCTTTGTTTGTCCTGCCAAGCTGTTATCCAATTGTCAATCTTTTCATATGACCAGCTTTTAAATTTGGTCATATTAGCTGCTCTTTTTTTTTTATTTCATTGATTTCTATTTCTATCTTAATTATTTTTGGCTTTCTACTTAATTTGTAGTCAATTGGCTAGGTTTGTTGCTTCTTAAATTAGAAACAGGTTACTAATTTTAAATCTTTCCACTCTCTCTTTTAAGATATATTTATTTGTAATCTAATTTAAAGGTGTAAATTTCTTGGATGTGATATAAGCAAGATGTAAAACACTGTCATTTGCTCATTGAACAAATGTGTCATCAGTGCCTACTATACCAGGAGCTAAAGATATGATAATGAGCCAGAGAGGTGAAGCCCTGCCATGATGGAGCCTAGACCTGAGATTTTGGTGTCTAAGGGACTGGGTGGATGAGATACATGCACTGATGTAACAAGCACTAGAGGAGCAATGGTGATGAGTTTGACTTTGCAAGCTCTGTAGTTCATCAAAGCACAAAAACCATGGAAGTGCTTGGGATTCATGGGTCTGGTGTTCTGGAGGGGGGTGACCTGGAATGATAGATATGAGATGACAGCCTGGGGGAAGAATCAGCCACAGTAGTGGGATGATATACTAAGAGAACACAAGGTTAGGAAAGATCCCCAAAGAACAATAGTGAGGAATCATGCACATGAATGGAGAAGCCACTGAAGAACAGGTCCTGAGAGAAAAGATTGTGTCAGATGCTGCATAGAGGCTCAGAGGTCACCCACTGAAGAGAGGTCTTGTTGTGGCAGCAGGAGGCAGAAGCAGCAACTTCATGGCCATGTCAGCTCATTTCAGTGGATGGAGGGGACAGAAAGGCTGAAGAAATAGAAATACTCTTCAAGGGACAATTTCCTTGGCTTCATTCTAGAGGAAGGTTAGGGTTGTTGGTAAGTGGTCGCCAGGACACAAATCTAGAGAACAAAATTTTTTCAAAGGAGTAATGAAAAGAAAAGCATTGGGGTGGATTGTGGTTGAGGATGGTGATTCATCAGTTAATCCACTTGATTCCTTCCCTTTCTGAGAGCAAGGTGTGTATTAAAATAGTCACATAAGGAAATATGAGCCTGAAGTGTGTTGTGTCACCTCTGCAGAGAACTGCAGTTTCCAGAGGGAGGGACCAGAGCAGATGGCTACATGGAGTGGGGCCCTGCAGACATGCCCAACCAGGTGAGGAAGTCCAATCAGACACTGGTGATGGAATTCATGCTGCAGGGATTCTCAGAGCACCCTGAACTGTGGCTGCCTTTGCTTGGCTGTTTTCTTTCCCTCTATACAGTGGCACTCATGGGCAACACTCTGATCATTGTCATCATCACCTGCAGCCCTACCCTCCATAGACCCATGTACATTTTCTTATTCAACCTGGCCACCATGGACATCATCTGTACTTCCTCTGTGATTCCCAAGGTGCTGTTGGGCCTGGCCTCAGAGCAAAATACCATCTCCTTCCAGGGATGCATGGCCCAGCTCTTCTTCCTTGTCTGGTCTACATCTTCTGAGCTGCTGCTGCTCACAGTCATGGCCTTTGACCGTTATGTGGCCATCTGCCGGCCACTGCATTATGCGACCCTGATGAGTCCACAGCTCTGTGTTGCACTGTCTGCAGGAGTCTGGGCTGTTTGTGCCTTGAACTCATCCATCAACACTGGTTTGATGGCACAGCTGTCTTTCTGTGGCCCCAATGTCATCACTCACTTCTTCTGTGAGATCCCACCACTATTGGTACTCTCCTGCAGTCCCACCCATTTGAACAGCATCATGACTCTCTTGGCTGATATCTTCTTTGGATTCATAAACTTCCTGCTCACCCTTCTATCTTATGGTTTCATCATTGCCAGTATCTTATGCATCCACTCATCCAAGGGAATGTGGCGGGCTTTCTCTACCTGCTCCTCCCACCTCATCGTGGTCTCCATCTATTACTCAGCTGTGTTCTGTGCCTACATCAGCCCAGCCTCCAGTTATAGCCCTGAGAGAAGCAAACTTGCAGGAATTCTGTACACAGCTCTAAGCCCCACCCTTAACCCACTCATCTACACACTGAGGAACAAGGATGTTAAGGAAGCCCTAAGGAAACTTTTCCCTCTTTGTAGACATTAAATGCCATTCTTCTATCCTGTGCAGTCCCGTAACCGTTTAGAGAAGACTAGGCTAATAGAAGCAAGACCTAGCTATCACCGTTTTAACAAATCATCCCAAATCATCCTCACCTGTGGGTTCTGCCTAAGTCATGGCTTTGATGGGCTGGTTGTTTTGTTGGAACTGCATGCATCTGGTACACTGGTCCCAGCATATTTTCTCTTGATGTGCATACCTAATAAACTCTGGGTCTACAGAACAAGACTTACTTCCTGAGAGGCACTCTTTTTGCACTCTGAGAAACATGCTTGGGTTGGAGTGACCCCTCAGAAAGCTCTGACCCCTAAAATTGTCCCCTAGGCCTGCCCTCACCCATTCTTCCTTAGATGATATTTCTCCTTCCTTGCACCCCAAGCTCTAACTTATAGGTATGACCAGCTGTACCACTATTGGACCTCCATGGCCCATATATTGCCTCCACCAATGCATTGCTCCCACCCATATACTTGCTCACAGTGGTCTATTTGCCTGCCCAGAATCCCTCTACCATTGGTATACATTCAAAGTCAGGTCAAATGCCCCTCCTTTCAAAGTCTTCCATCATCTTCTGAGCCACAAATAGCACCGTGCTTTGCCGTCTGTAATGTTGGTCCTCTTGTGGCCTATATACCGAAGGTACTAATTTCAGACTGAGCTAAGTATGAGTATCAGCAATAGAAGCCTCTTCATATGGGATGTATCTTTGCTCTATTCTTTCCCGGCCAGAGCTCCCTGCCCAAAAACTCCCATCCACCTAATCACTCTAATCTTGAGGGGGGTTCTATGCAACATCATTGCCCTACTTCATAGTTTTTTTGACATAAAATGACACATATGTGAATGTATAAAGTTGTTTTACATCAGTGGCCATCACAAACCCTTGGCTTCAGCTGAACCAGGTTCTTCATAAACTATTTTAAATATTTACCCACAATTTCATAAAAGGTGGGTTATCCAACTCATGAAGTGTGATGTTTTGCTCTAATAGCAGTCTGAGTTAGAAAGGAAGACTTTGGGATAGCTGTTTTTTTTTTTTTTCAGTGTGATGGGGTAGGAGAGTGTAGAAGTTTGTCATTGTTTATGAATTCCAAAAATAGATATTGGATTATGTTTGTGAATAGGTCTGTTCCTCTGGGTGTATTATATTGTATTAAATTCAGAGGTTTCACTATTACTTGATTAAATAATGATTAAGGCTTTGATTGGACCATGTCAGAAGGACATCAAGTCCCCAAACCCTTGGTGGGGGGGACTCACAGAGAAAAGTACATGGCAGAGGATAGAGTTGGAGTTTTGACCTTGGAGCCCGGGGAAGTAAATACATAGGAGAAGAACAATAGAGGAATAAAGACAGCTGCATAGACACAGCAGAGGCTCTGGGAAGAGAAAGAGATGGATAGTCTACCACTGACCTTGTGGAGAGAACAGAGCAGATGAGCCTGGGAAGAAATGAGCTCCAGGGAGAGAGACAAACCTTATACCAGCCTAGAGCTGAGACCAGAAGAAGCTGCAACTGGGGAGTCACAAGAGGAAGGCTGAACCTTAGCAGAGACCAGGAGACAATCTTGCTCCAACATGTGGCAACAGACTTTGGTAAGGGAAGTAAATTTTGCTTTATGGCCTTGTGACTGTAAGCGTCTATCCAAATAAATACCCTTTTTAAAACCCAATAGATTTCTGGTACTTTGCATCAACACCCTTTTAGCTGACTAATACAGGGAGCAAGTTTCTAGTACAAGGTTTGGGTTTGCCATTGTGGATTCCTGAAGTGAGGGTTTTGTGCTGTGTTTTAATTTCTAAATGTGCAGCAATTACCAAGACTAGAAGGCTTAAAACCACAGAAATTTATATTCTCTCAAAGTTTTGGAAGATAGAATTCCAAAACCAAGATATTGGCAAGGTCACACTTCTTCTGAAGTATCTAGAAGTGAATTCTCCCTTGCCTCTTCCAGTTGTTAGTGGCTTCTGTTGATCCTTGAATTGTGACAGTATCACTCTAATCTCTGTCTCACCTCCATTATCATGTGGTCATCTTCCCTATGTCTCTCCTCTGTGTCTGTGTCTCAAATTTCCACATCCTTTCTCTTATAAGTCAAGTGATTATTGGATTGAGATGAGAGCCTTAAGTTAATTACATCAGCAAAGAACATATTACAAATAAGGACACATGCACAGATTCCCAGTAGTCATATTTCTCTGGAGACACTATTCCACACACTAGTCTGCCCTCTTGCCCCCCTTCAAAACTTATTTCTGTATCACATGCAAAATACATTCACCATCCCAACATATACCCACATCTGAGGAAATAACATAATCTATTCTAAATTGAAAATCTCATCTAAAGATTATCAGGATAGATTCACAAATATAAATTAAATCATCTAAGTAAAGTATGGATGAGACTCTGGGTATGAGCTATCAAGAGTCAAGTTTCCTCTCCATCTATGGAATTATGTAAGTAAAACACAGTTAACATTTCTAAAATACTATGTTGGGATAGACTCTGAATAGACATTCCCATTCCAAAAGTGATAATTTGGAAAAATAAGAATCATTAGTCTCAGGCAGTTTCTAAACACAGCAGGGAACATTTTCTTGGCTCCACTAGTTTCCTCCTTTATTCATGCCAAAATCTAAAACATGGGGAGTGTGTGTAGCTCAGTGGCTGAGTGCCTGCTTCTCATGTACAAGATTCCAGGTTCAATCCCCCATACCTCTTTTTAAAAAATCTAAAACACCATTTCCCATGTCCTCACACAAAAGCAAACTTATACATTTGAGTGTCTTAGAAAGACGAAATTCGAGAAAGCTTGCAATCTGCTGGTACAGTTCTCTTGTTCTCCATTGGTCTTATAGTCCTGTAAGGCTTCCCTGGGAACTGCTGCTGAAAATTGTCTCTTCTATATACCAGCTTAGGCAGAGCCAGTATTCAGTTTTGATTTATATCACAGAAAGCCAATATTGGTGACATAAATTACATGGGAATTTATTTTTCTTAAACAAAATAGATGTCTAGAAGAAGGCAGTCCAGCTATGATGAGGTGACCCAAGTGGAAAGCTATAGTCAGGCACCTGTATTGTTCTGTTTCATTTCCTTAGAGCCTGGAGTTTTGTCACAGTCATCTTACAGAGAGAAGGAAGAAGGAGCAACAAGGGTGAAAGGGCATGTTCTGACATTCTGGGACCAACAGAGACACTGACTTCTGCTTAGACAGACTGAGCACTTTGCAGCCTTGATGGAAGGAAAGGCACTGAAGAGGGAGGAGAAGGGCTGGACAATGGAGGAGCATAACACATTCTCAGTACCTGTGATCCTCAGCAATTATCAAAGTTCATTAATCCTTGGTATGTGTTGCTCATGTATCCCACATTGACCACACACTATTAACCGGGAACTAAATATTTCAAAGTATTGCTTAGCTCTTTTGCAGGCCTTATCATGGTTCACTACTTGGCTACTATTACTCCTTTCTGAAATATTAATTCAATTTAGAATTCAATTAGATAGGTAGAAACTTCTTACATCTTTCTTCCCAGACCCAACTATGTTTAAACAAGAGAGATAGAAAATGGGCCCCAGTAAAGCACCTTCTAAGTGTCTCTATGAGATGGGAAATATCCCTATGAAGGCCTAGACAGAGGGCATCAGGCTGGGCTCCTGTGAGTTGGAAGACTATGGTTACAGGTTAAAATTTACAAATGGGTGCCTGTATTAGGTCTACCTGATGGGAGAAAGGTGGTTACAAGTCAATGTATACCTACCTTAAAAACACCAAATACTGGCTCTGGGGTGTGTGTCAGATAGGATGAGGATTAGCAATGTCTTTCTCACCTATGTCTCTGGGTGAAGTACCTCAGATCTGTTAAGTAGGTCAGAGACTCAGACAAGGGTGTGATAACCACCTAGTGGTCTTTTGATGGTGCCAGCATATTTTTTTTCTTTTAACAGTTGTATTCAAGTATAATTGACAGACATACAGTAAGCTATACTAATTTAAAGTGTACCATTTGATAAGTTTTGACATTTGTATTCAACTTTAAAACAATCACCACAATCAAGATAGTTGCCATATCAACCATTCCCAAAGTTTCTTTGTGCGCCTCTGTAATTTCATCTCCCATTCCCCTAGCCAAACCCCTGGTCAATCCCTAGGCAACCACTGATCTGTTTTATGTCATAGAAAACCATAAAGCATCATTTCTCAGCTTTAAGTTTACAATAAAATTCAGAAACATATATCAGCAATACTTTAAGGTTGAAGGATTGTGAGACTAAAGACAAGTCCTCAAAAGTCAGGACATGAGGCTGATGTCAAGGCAGGAGAAGTGATGATGTGGGACATGGTCCCTATGACCCAGAAAAGAGAAGAATTTTTGACTTGCAGAAGGACAGAGTAAATGGAGAAGCATGAGCATCAGTGGGTGTTGAGGGTTTCTTAGAAAGCCTGTGCCTCAGTGCCACAGTTGTGCCCTGGCAGTCATGATTTTATTTTCAGAAATCCATGATCCTGAGAGTAGCAGTACCTAAGCAAGGATAACATAGTGGAAGAGGCAATGTGCAGGACCATGCCAAGCACATTCAACAGACTCTCCAAGGGTTAACATTTAGTTATGTAGAAACTTATAATTTTCCATGGTGGAAGCAAAAATAGAGATACAGTGCCTAATAGAGTTCATGGTTGAGTTGAATAGTTCACCTGTGGATATCAGGCTGAACCACTCATCCATGACCAAAGGGGAAGTTGATGTGGAGAAGATGCCCTTTGGAAACACACCACTCCTGGTAAGTTTCATCACTTGTAGATGTTAGATGTGATGCACAGTCCCACCTTGCTCTCCTGTGTCATGATGGTACAGAAACCCGTGGAGAAGAGGGAGAGTTGGGGCCCGACTAAGGTCAATTTGATGGTGTGCTCTGCTGCTAAACAGAATGTGATCAAAAATGAAAATAAAATTTGGTGATGGAGAAAATGAACAAAGTTATTCTTTTTGCTCACCTGGATTCAGGCCAAAATATTGAACTTGATGTATTAATATTCATCTCTTATGATGGTATTTAATAGTAAACAGTCTCTCTCATTTTTCTAAAGAACACTTCCCAGTTGGTAGAGGAGAAGGAGGAGTCCCTGTTATGCTTCTATATCAACCATGTAAAACTTGGTGGGTCTAGGGATACTCATTTCATTCCAGGTCATGCTAAATACTTCCTATCTCTCCAATGTGAAAGGGCCTTACCACCAACATAGAATAGGGACCTTCCCCTGGGCAACTATGCACATGAGCAGGGACCCACAGTTGCAACTTCTCTTTAGCAATATAGTGTATTGGAGTAAAAGAAATTATATTTGGTGTTTTGTCATCTTCACTCACCTAGTCATACTGTGTTCTTTTAAATGACCAATCCTGTTACCCCTGTCCTGGCCATAACTGCAGCTAGAAAGGCATGCACCTCCATATGGTCTGGATGATAAAAACTGCCCTGTTTCCCCAAAAGACCCTTGCTGCTTCCTTCCATCACATAAAGTTGCAAATCTCCTGAATCAGCAGAAAAACCCTACTTGTCCCCTCTAGATCACAATAAAGATCCATTGGCCTGGCCTTTGTTGGAGCCTAAGTTAGATGAGCCCAGGCTCTCTGCTGCTTTTATTATCCTCTCTCCCTACATAAGAATTTTGATTTAATAAAGCTGTTTATTCACTCATTCTCATCTGCCTGGCTATTAGTGTTGCCTTCTTCACCCAAAAAAATTTCCACATGACATTCAAATTAGTTAATACAGTGGGAAAGGGATTTGATGCTGAATACTAGTGGCCACATGGGAATGCCAATATTCTTGTCTTACAAATATTAGGTCCCATGTGGCTAGCACACAGAGGAAAAGGAATTGGTCTGCTGTTGGTTGTGCTTATCAATTCACCCAGAAGGCTGAGGATAGCATTGTAGCAATATTGAACCATCATTGTTCATCTTACCTGAGCTGCATCTGCCAGACCTTGTCCATGGGTACTGTTCCTTGGTTTAAGGAATATTTCCTCTGTCAGAGCACATAGGGAAGGGGGACACTTCTGACTGAGTAGCATGGCACCCCACTGGCTAAAGGGATGCAGAGGTCTGCAATAATAATGTTGCTGTTGTCCTTGGTGTGTTCTTCCTCCCTTGCTGCCTTGGGTTATAGAAGGTCTAAACCTTTGCTCATGGTGGCCAAGGACCTCATGTACAAATGCAAAGCAACTCAGAATTTTCTTTCAGACACTCCTAAGACCCCTGACATAGTTTCCTTCCTACTGCAGACACATAATGCACCCATACAATGTGCCTGGGCTTTGTTGAGTGTTACATCATATCATTTGCTAAAGCACTAGTCTTATGAGCATGGGGTCTGGGAACCTTGTACAATGATCTAACCACACTGCTATTGGTAGCTGTGGACCCTAAGATCTCTAGTCAATTAGGACAATTTGCAGAAAGGCAACAGATCAAGAGATATTGTGGAGGGAACCCACAATTTTTCCAGTCATTAAATATAAGATCAAAATAACACCACATCAGGAGGATATTGAAACCAAAACCAGAAATTTAATAGACTAGAAATTCAAAATATTACTAAGGATTTTGTTCAGGAAGAGGGAGAAATGGTGACTAACTGGTTGTTAAGAGTACTCAGCATGTGGTCCAAATTATTATTAACCTCCCAGGAGATGTCATAATTAGCAGGCATTGCCAAGGACACCAAATCACTGAAGACTCCATATTCCTCACTTATTGATTTATAAATAAAGAGACATACACCTGTCCATAGTTGGTATTACTGCCAAGGCACATGCCCAAGAGTAAACAACTAATGAGGCTCAATTTTTATTTGAAAAGGCTGAGATGATGCAATAGGCAAAACATTTCATTGAGCATTCAGAAAAAAAAGGCTCAGAGTTTGTCATGGCACTGTGGGATGCCCTCTTTGAGCAAGTAATAGACCAGGGGAGAGGGTGGCCACTGGGTGATCCAGCTCTTGATGAGGTACCCAGTTGAACATTAGATGAACATCAGACTGTGGGATGATCAAGGTAGAGGATTATAGCCTGCAACATTACTGAACTCCTTTATAAGTTCTAGAAGACTTGTTGTAGATTTCTCAGGCTTTCTATTTATAGGATCATGTCATCTGCAAATAATGAAATTTTTACTTCTTCTTTTCCAATCTGAATGCCCTTTATGTCCTTTTCTTGTCTCAGTGCTCACGCACATATTCTAAGACAATGTTAAATAGGAGTGGTGATAGTGGGCATCCTTGTCTTGTTCCTGATCTCAGAGGGAAGGCTTTTAAGATTTCACAGTGAAGATGATGTTAGCTTTGGTTTTTCCATACATACCCTTTATCATATTCATAAAGATTCCATCTATTCTTATCTTATGTAGTGTTTTTATGAGGAAAGAGTGCTGTATTTAGTCGAATGCTTTTTCTGCATCTATAGAGATGATCATGTGATTTTTTTCTTTCAATCTGTTTATGTGGTCTATTACATTGATTGATTTTCTTATATTGAACCATCCTTGCATACCCAGGATGAAATCCACTTGGTCATGGTGTATAATCCTTTTGATACGTTGTTGACTGAGATTAGCAATTATTTTGTAAGGATTTTAGCATCTAGGTTCATTAGAGAAAATGGTCTGTAATTTTCCTTTCTTGTGGTATCTTTATTTGGTTTTGGTATTAGGGTAAGTTTGGCATCATAGAATGAGTTAGGTAATATTCCTTTTACTTCTATTTTTTGGAAGAGCTTATGTAGAAATGGTGTTAGCTCTTTCCGGAATGTTTGGTAGAATTCAGCTGTGAAGCCATCTGGTCCTGGACTCTTCTTAGTTTGGAGGTTTTTAATGACTGAGTCTATCTCTTTACTTGTAATTGGACTGTTGAGTTCATTTATTTCTTCTTTCATCAATGTCAGCTGTTTGAGGGTTCCTGGAAACTTGTCCATTTCCTCAAATTGTCATTCTTGTTGGCATATAATTTTTCAAAGTATCCTCTTATGATACTCTTTATTTCTGTGGGGTCAGTAGTGATATCACCTTGCTCATTCTTTATTTTATGTATTTGCATCTGTTCTCTCTTTTTCTTTGTTAGTCTGGGTAAGGGTTTGCCAATTTTGTTGATATTCTCAAAGAATCAACTTTTGGTTTTGTTTATTGTTTCCAGTGTTTTCTTATTGTCTATTTCATTTAGTACTGGTCTATTCTTTGTTATTTCCTTCTTTCTACTTCCTTCAGTTTTAGTTTGTGGTTGTTTTTCCAATTCCTTCAACTGTGCAGTTAGGTCTTTAATTTTAGCTCTTTCTTCTTTTTTTATATATGAATTTATGGCTATTGACTTCCATCTCAGGACTGCTTTCGCTGCACCCCATAGGTTTTGATATGTTGTATTGTCATTTTCATTAGTTTCAAGGTAGTTACTCATATTTTTTAAATTTCCTCTTTGACCCACTGTTTGTCTAAGAGTGTGTGGTTTAACTTCCATATCCTTGTGCCTAACCTGTTTCTCTGGCCCTTATTGATTTCCAACTTCATTCCGTTGTGGTCAGAGAAATTACTTTGTATAATCTCAATCTTTCTGAAGTCATTGTGTGTTGTTCTGTGGCCTAGCATGTGGTCCATTTTGGAGTATGTTCCATGTGCACTGGAGAAGAATGTAAATCCCGCTATATTTGGGTGTAGTGTTTTGCATATGTTTATTAAGTCCAGGTCTTCTAATATATTGTTGAGTGCCTTAGTTTCTTTATTGATTCTCTGTCCAGATGTTCTGTCTAATGATGATAGTGGTGTGTTGAAGTCTCCTGCTATAAATGTAGAGGCATTTATTTCTCCTCTTAGTTTTTCCAGAGTTTGCCGCACGTATTTTGAGGCACCCTGATTAGGTGCATAAACGTTGATGATTGTTCTCTCTTTTTGAGAGATTACTCCTTTTACTAATATGTAGTGTCCATCTTTGTCTCTTACAATAGTTTTGCATTTAAAGTCTATTTTGTCTGATATTAAAATAGCTACTCCTGCCCTTTTTTGGCTATTGTTAGTTTGTAAAATGGTTTTTCAGCCATTCACTTTCAGCCTCCTTGAATCCCTGGGTCGAAGGTGGGTTTCTTATAGACAGCATATAGATGGATCATATTTTCTTATCCATTCTGCCAATCTGTGTCTTTTGATTGGTGAATTTAATCCATTAACATTCAGTGTTATTACTCATAACGAATTTCTTACTTCAGCCATTTTTTCTTTAGGTTAATGTATGTCATATGTTGTTTTGTTTCTCTTTTTGTCTTTTCAGTTGTTTTTAAACTCTCCTCCAACTCTCTCTCCCTTGTTTTTTCCTTTCAACTTGTAGAGATTCCTTTAGTATTTCTTGAAGTGCTGGTTTCTTCTGCTGTTTATCTGTGAATATTTTCAACTCTCCATCATTTTTGAATGCCAATATTGCTGGATAGAGTATTCATGGCAGGAAGTTTTTTTCTTTTAGTGTTTTGACTATTTTATACCACTGTCTTCTTGCCTCCATAGTTTCAGCTGAGAAACAAGCACTTAATCTTATTGTGCTTCCCTTGTATGTGATGGTTCTTTTTTCTCTTGCTGCCTTGAGTATTTTCTCTTTGTCTTGAGCATTGGACATTTTGACAAGCTTTGTCTTGGTGTTGGATTGTTGGGATTAATACTATTTGGGGTGTGCTGTGCTTCCTGGATATCCACATCCATGTTTATCAATAGAGTTGGGAAATTTTCAGCCATTACTTCCTTCAACACTCCTTCTGTTCCCTTTCCCTTCTCTTCTCCATCTGGGACGCCCATTATGCTTATGTTTGTGCGTTTTGTATTATCGGTTAATTCCCTGAGTCTATGCTGGATTTTTTCTATCTTTTTGTCTATCTGTTCTACAATCTCTTTGATTTCAGCTGTATTGTCTTCCATATCACTAATTCTTTCCTCTGCCTCTTCAAATCTGCTGCCATGTGAGTCCAGTGTCTTTTTCATTTCTTGGCTTATGCCATTGTTCACCATCATATCCATTACCATTTTAGGCATGTTTGCTATTTCTTCAGTATGTTCTTCCAGTGTCTTCTTTATATCCTTAATCTCTTCCTTCAGTTCTTTATGTTGGTCCACGATATTTGTTTGTATAGCTTTGATTAGTTGTTCGATGTTCTGCATTGCTTCCTGGTTTTAATTTTGTGCATTGGACTGGTCCATGTTTTCCAGTTTCTCAGAGTCATTTGTATTTTTCTGTTGCCCTCTGGTCATCATATTATCTTGATGGGTTTGTTCATTTGATTAGCTTTTCTCTATGCTCTAGAATTTTATTTAGCTGGTGGTTCTGCGTCTGAGTTAAGTTTTCATTTTGGCAGTTTTTCTTCTTATTTTATTTCCTTGCTTCTTTCTATGTTCCCTTGAAGGCAAAAGGTTAGGGCCAGAGGAATCAAAATATGTAAGGAAGGCAGAAGGATAATAGTAATATTGATAAAAGTTAGAAGACGGGCTATATGAGACTTAATGAGATGAATATTTAACTTTGTAGGCAGTGTAGAGTACTAGGAAACAATATGGAGTTCCTACAATGGACCGGGAAAACAAATGGAGGAATATATATATAGTGATTTAAAAGGTTAGAATAATGAGGAGGTAGAGAAATAGAAAAGAAAGGTCTGAAAGGAAAAAGTTAATACTAATAAAAAATAGAAGAATAAAACAAAATAGATGGAATAGAAATTGACACCCTTAATTGTGGGCCTATGAAAAAATGTTGTCTCTAAGAGCCACAACAGAAAACAGTAGGCAGAAAGATGCAGGAAGGATAAGCGATAGTTTGTAATACAGAATCAATATATACAGTGAGTGGGAAATTAATGAAAAAGAAGCACAGCAAAGAAGCGACAAGCTGGCAGCACCTAATTAAAAAAATATAGAAGAAAAAAGAAAGGGGGTAGGAAAGAGGCAAGAATAGCAAGAGAACAGAAAGAAACAGAGAGAAACCAAAGATCCACACAGGCAAGCAGTCAAACAGAGCTAAGGGGGGTCAATGATGCTCCTAAGGTTCACGTGGATCCTTCCTGCCTACTTGTGTTTATCAATCAATTTCACCCAGGGTTCTATATGCTGGTCCTGAAGCAGCTTTTAGTTATTAAACTAAATTAAAAAGAATTTATTTTCATTTATTGAAGTGACGTTCTAACTTTTTTTTTTAATTTTTATGTTTTTTTTAGCGAAATGCAGAACCCAAAATAATTCCTCCTCTCAACCAACCCCCTTACGGAACGGACCCTAGCTGGGCCCATGGAGATTAATCAAGCACGTCCCACTTTCTGGACTCCCCAGGTTAGCTGTAGCTCTGATGTTAGTCAGTGAGGAGGGCTAAAGACAGCTGATTCCGCCCCTTTTGGAGCCCAGCTCGAGCATCACCGGTTGCTAAGTAAATCAGCTTGAGTGCAGATTCACGTCTGCTCTCAGCCTGATGTTGCTTCAGGTTGGCTTATCTGCTCCCCAAAGCTATGGGGCAGTGCAGGCAACCAGATCGATGTCTAAAATTAAAAAATACCCTTCCCTGTCCTCCAACAGAACCCTCCCTCTTTTGGGAAGTGTCCATTCTTCCTGGCTCCGCAGCGGCCCGGGTCTTACCCCTGGGTCACTAGGGAAATCAGCTCCATTTCCCGACCAGAATCCCCGCTCCGGTTCACTGGGTGCTGATTAGATCAGTTGTTCTGTTCACACAAGTTCCAAGGGGCTCCAGGCAGTCAGATCCCCAGAAAATAAAACTTTTTCACCCTGCTCGTGGCTCCAAATGGCCATTTTATTTTATTTTATTTTTCCTTCCTAACCGCTGGGCTCAGACGTCTGTGCCAATCACCACCGGCAGCCTTAAAACTCACGAATCTCTACCATTCCATCCACGCTGTTAATCCGCGCAGATAGATGTCCCAAGCTTCTCACTCCATGCGTGCACAACAGAGACCCCCAGGCAGGACCCCGTCCACAATCTGCCTTGCTCTGGGAGCTTGCAGTGTGTGCCCTCTTACACTAACGCCATCTTGGCCCTTCCTCCTCCAGCCTGTATCTTTTGATTGGGGAATTTAATCCATTCACATTCAATGATATTACTGAAAATGCACTATTTATTTCCTCTATTTTATTTTTTTGGTTTTCATATGTCATCTTATTTTTGTCTCTCTTTTTATTCTTTTGGTTATCCTTTCGGCTTTTCTTTCTTCTATGCTCTGCTCCAAGCCTCTCTCTCCTGTCTTTTTCTTTCAGGTTCTAAGTCTTCCTTTAATATTTCCTGCAAAGGTGGATTCTTTTTTGCAAACTCTCTTAGTTTCTGTTTGTTTGTGAATACTTTATATTCACCTTCATATTTGAAGGACAGTTTTGCTGGATAAAGAATTCTTGGTTGGCAGTTTTTCTCTTTCAGTTTCCTAATTGTATCATACCACTGTCTTCTCGCCTCCATGGTTTCTGAGGAGAAATCTGCACTAAGACTTACTGGATGTCCTTTGTACATGATCGTTTGCTTCTCTCTTGCTGCTCTGAGAATTTTCTCTTTATCTTTTACATTGGACATTCTGAATAATATGTGTCTTGGTAAAGGTTATTTGGATTTATTCTCATTGGGGTACGGTGTGCTTCTTGGACATGTAAGTTCATTTCTTTCATGAGAGTTGGGAAATTTTCAGCTATTATTTCCTCAAATACTCTTTCTGCCCCTTTTCCTTTCTCTTCCTCTTCTGGAACTCCCATGACACGTATGTTCTTGTGTTTTGTGTTGTCATTCAACTCTCTGAGCCCCTGCTCATTTTTTTTCCATTCTTTTCTCTCTCTGTTCTTTTCTGTCTTCAATTTTAGCTGCTCTGTCTTCAGTATCACTTATTCTTTCTTCTGTCATTTCGAGTCTGCTGTTGTACGCCTCAAATGTATTTTTTACTTCACCTATTGTGTCTTTCATTCCCATGAACTCCATAACTTTTCTGTTCAGTATTTCAAATTCTCCTTTGTGTTCGCTCAATGACTTCTTGATGTCATTTATCTCTTTAACTATATTCCCTTTCATCTCATTAAATTGATATTGGAAATTTGTGCTCATCTCACTTATTAGTTCTCTCAAATTCTGCATCTTTTCTGGGACTTTGCTGTGTTCCTTTTCTTGGGCCATGTCTTCTATTTTCTTAGTATGGCTCGTAATTTTTTGCTGGTGCTTAGGCATCTGGTTAGTTTGTATTTTACTTAGATGCTCTATCTCTTTCTCTTTTATGGGGTTTTAGTAGCAGGAGGCTGTGAGTTACCACAGCTCTTTGATTTTGGGCTCAACCTTGATTGTTAGGATTGTTCTGCTGGTTGCTCAAAACTGGGCACTGGACCCAGTAATTGGTTGTAGAATTGTTTCCTAGGGCTTTGGGCAGGGAGGCTATAAAGGCCAGGAAAAGCCTCTCTTACTTATTCATTTTCTTATGTGCACTTCCTTGGTCTGCTAGGAGATGGCGCTTGTTGGCAGCTCTAAATTCAATACCAGGTTGGAGCATATTTGTTGTGACACAGACCAGATCAATGTGATAGAGCTTCCTGTCTGGGGGCTAAGAGCCCTGTGATTAAAACGTTCTGAGACAGTTCTCCAGACTTCTCTCGTAGCGCCCACATTTTCCCAGCTAGGAAATATTTCCACTCCCTTCTGAATCCTCAACAATCAGTCCCTGTTAGTAGAGGATGTGTTTGGGAGGTTTGTATATCTTTAGCCCCTTGCAGGCTCCGAGGCAAACAATGGCACAGCTCCACCCAATCTGGAAGGGCTTTCGGGACAGGGCAGACCAAACCTGGGAGTCAAAAGAAGGGTCAGCCCCAGTCTCTCTCTTCCCTCTCCCCTCTCCCGTGGAGTCTTCAACAATTAGTCCAGGCTAGAAGTGAGGGAGGTTGTGAGGGTTGGATTTCTCCAGTCCTTCCTAGGCTCCCAGGGCAAACCACCATGTGGAAGGGTCCGTGGGTTACCGCAGCCCAAATTTACAGGTCAGAACCTGGGTCAGCCTAAGGCTGTGTCCCTCTCTCTCCCCTTCCTAGGTGTGGTAGATCCTTGGAGCCCCCTTTGTCTGTAGTCGCAGGCCCAGAGGCCGGAGAATTCTGAAGAGTGCAGGGGAGGGTGCCAGCAGCAGCAGAAGCTGCTACTTCTAACTCACAGTTTGGTTGTCGCGATTTCCCTCTTCTGTCCTTCTCTCCTCTGGGTGGTGTGCAGCCTTCACTTGCTGTCTTAAACCCTAGAAGATCCTTTTCGGGGCTGTTTTAGCTTGTCCTCTAGCTACTTTTCTGGAGAAGATATCCCTGTGTCTTACTAGTCCACCATCTTCCAGGAAGTCCCTAGTAGCTGACTTTGATGAGAAAATATCCCTGATAGTTCTGTAATTTAAACATTTTATGGCATCAGAAGTGTAGGTTTTGACCCTAAATAAAATTTCTATTATAAATGCCAACTCATTTCTGGTACTTTGCATTAACAATCCTGTAGCAAACTAAGACACTGTTTATTAGGCAAGCCTAGTCCAGACACAATCCAGAAAGTCCTCCTCTTTAAGTAGCTTGGGGGGATGGAGCAGTGGGAAAAACACCTTGGTTCAATGTTAAAGAATTTGACAGAGACATCCAGGTCAGGGGTGATTTCAGCAGCACATCCCTGTCCTAAAGCCACCTTTTTATTCATACCTTACCTGCAAGTGCCTCCTCAGAGAGAACAAAAGGCTGTGCATAGCTGCACATCTGCCTGGATGCACTTGCCCAACACTGAGCAGAGTTAGTGATATACCTGTGAGGGCACCACACCAGATGGCAGAGCCTCATGAAGGTGTGCTTCTAATAAAGGTGATTTCTGAAGGTTTACTATGGGAAAGGGGAACCACCCCCTGCTCAGCAGGATTCAGATGATAGTTGGGGACTGGGGGTTCTGTCTTCAAACATTTAACACTCTGTAAGGAAGTGGACATGGAGACATGACAATAGTTGCCCAAGGAACAGGAAGTGGGGGAGTGCATGGGGGCCACAGGGATTGAAGGGATCCACCACAGGGATGCTGGGATCTACTATTGTAGATTCCTGAATTACTTCTGAAAACTGTCAGTACTATATTTGTGAAATCTAGAGGAAAACTTTTCATTACCTCTCATTGAAATCAAAACGCCTCATTTTTTAAAGATTGATAAAGCCACATGACTATGATACCGTCCCTGTGTTTCCTAGCCTCCTGGTTGGCTTCTTGAAGAGATGGTGGAGAGGACACAGAGGGAGAGGGCCTGTATGCATGCACGGCTCCCTGTGTGGCCCTCCATTTTTAACCATTTTTGCACTTCCTAATTCTGAGTTGTAGTATCCAAGGGATGGAAAGGCCAGCAAATCCCATCTCCTCTTTCCCTCACGCATAATTTTCCTTTTGTATTGGAAAAAAAACCTCCTCCACTAAACATCAGCAGTGTTCATAGAAATTTGTTTATGTCTTTCTGACACAAGGAAGATTCATATGCTTGGGTTTCCCCACCCAGACTCAGGTAAATGAATCCCTCTGATTTAGTAGGGATGTGCCCCAACCATGGTGTCACATTAGGGTTACATGGTTGGATGAACTTTACCTTTGGTGTTGCTAACCTCAATCACTTGGTTAACATTAGGTGAGCCAGGATTCTCCTCTGTAAATTTATAAATTACCCCTTTCAATTGGCAAACTATTTTGGGGGCATAGACTTTGAGACTATGCAAATACTTTGTTTCTACTTAAACTGTTCTCCACTAATCTTAGCATCATTTGGTGGAGTTTAACCTTGGCAATTACTACAAAATGGTGATTTTCTATTTCATTCTTTATTTCTACATATGTTAATTCTTCTATAAGGAGGTGCTGTCCTTTCTCTCCAATTATTTATTTATTAAGTTATATATTTATATTTATATTACTGTGGGCTCATAGGTGCTTGTTTTATTCTTTCAGTTATAATCTAATACAATAATTATTTATTTTGCTGGTCCAATTGTCCTAAATTTGGCCATTAGGAGCACATTCAGTTTTTATTCTCTGTAATTTCACATATTCCTTCCTGTTATTTTTGTTTGATTTTGCTTTTATGGTATGTTCAGTACCACAAGATGTTCCGGTCTAAACTTATCCCTGCCAAGCCTTGAATTAATTCACTCTTAAAGGGGCACTAGTTCCTTTTCTTGGGAAATTGTATTTACAAATGAAGATCTCGGTGCAGATATGCCCATTGATATTAAAGTGTCCCTGCGTCTGGTACCTCTCCATGGACAGAGATAGTATATGAAGGTGTACAAAACTAAGTGTAAAACATACAATTTTTTAAAGAAATGAGTATATATTGATACCGCCAAACACCATCCAACACCAAAATGTTTATTCTGGACTTCACCCCCCATACCCAGCCTATTTGTAATTTCTTTTCTCTTTTAATATATATTTAATTTTTTAAAAAGGTATTTAGATTACATAAATGTTACATAAAAATTTAGGGGATTCCCATATGCCCCAATTCCTACACCTCCTACATTTTTCCACATTAACAACTTCTTTTATTAGTGTGGTACATTCATTACAATTGATGAAAACATTTTAGATCATTGCCACTAAGCATGGATTATAGTTTACATTGAAGTTTACACTTTCTCCCATGTGGTTTTGTAGGTTATGGCAAAATAGGTATCTGTCATTGTGATGTCATTCAGGAAAATTCTCAAGTCCCCATATTTCACCTGTATTTCCCTCTCTCTGCCTTCAGAACCTTCAGTGGCCACTGCCTCCACATTAATGATATAGTTCCTTCCATAGCTAGAATCACAATAAGTCTGTACTAGAACACCAGTAAGTCTAGTTTAGTCTATAGTTCATTCCCAAATCCTGAGGATTCTGGGATATTGTAGCCCACTCTGACTCTAATTGAGAGAAGGGTTTGATCCCATGAGGGCGATGGTTGGGACTCTTTTGCTTGCAGTTGTAGACTCTATCGGTTCCTTGGGATTGTCATTGTCCATCATCATCTCCTTGTTAGTTGTCCTGGGTGAGTCCAATGAGCTGAAGTGTAGGTATTGCAACTCCATTGAATTTTGGGGCCTATTTGGCACATAGACAGCCCAGAGATTAAAGTCTCTTGGATGTACACCTACCATCTCCAGCAACAACTATAGGTTTTTAAAAAAGGGACAGAAGAGGCATGTGTAGAGAAGTCACATCTGAGGCCAACTCTGTCACACTCAGAAGCACAAATTCTAAAGTAGAGCCACTGGCAAGGCACCAAACTCTGGAGCTATCTGCCATGACTGTATGCCATATGTCTCCAGAGCCTTCAGGATCCCCATTATTTGGGGTAGTATCTACCTTGGCTGTTTATGAGATCCTGCTGAGTCTTGTATAAGAATTACCTCTCTGATGACCTCCTGACTCTCTTTAAAGTCTCTTAGCCATATACACTCATTTGTCTTTACCTTTCCCCCCTTTTATTCAAGGCCTTTTTTCGGTTGTAACACCAGCCACTGCTTGGTAGTAATCCCTTGGTGCCAGGGAGGCTCATCCTTGGGAGTCATGTCCCACACTAATGGGGAGGTAATGCATTTATATGCTGAGTTTGGCTTAGAGAGAGGCCACATTTGATCAACAAAGAGCTTCTCAAGAGGCAACTCTTAGGCACTTTCCAACACTAGGCTAAGTTGCAAATTCAAGAGAAAAAGGCTTGCAAGTATAGTCATCAACATTAAAGGCCCATCAATGGACCATCATTCTTCACTAGTCATTGCCCCTGCACTTAGGGGATTGTTGCTATTGCATTAGAGAATGTGGTAGAGCTCCCCAGGATGGGAATTCAATAATGTTTCAGTTGTTGTGTGTATCTCCACTCACTGGGGCAAAGCTCCATGAACATTTGAACATATTTTTATACCTTATATGTATGGCCAGGTAAGCTTCCTCTTATCTATCCCCCATCACTGACACCTCACATCATTGATCCTACCCTGTCATAGTTGTAACCCTTCTGTGATCCAAAGCCTCTTCAAAAATGAAGCTATGAATATTGTCAAATTTGATTAATAGGAAAATGAAATAATAATAATACTAGGTTTAAACATAAGAAATATAATTCATAATATTTAGAGAAACTAAAACTAAAATAAAGTAAAAAAGATTGAGGTATTTAAAAATAAAAAAAACATTGAAAAAACAAAATAAAATAGATTATTTTTTATGTTTTTCCTTTCATCCTGTAATATCAGTTGTCCTGTATGTACAGTGGCATTTTCTCCCATTTCTTCCCCAGTATCTAACATTTTTATATATTGTCTTCAAAGAAGTTTTAGGCCACAGTATGGTTACATTCAGAATATATGGGACTCATATACCACATACCCATCCTCTTTGCCCCCTTCCCTATTAATAATCTTTTTATTTGTGGATGGTACATTTGTTAAAACTTATGTTTAAATATTTAAACATAGTGGTTTACACTTAGACAAGGTAGACCACATGCTAGGCCACAGAAAAATTCTCAATGAACTCATAAAGATTGAAATTATACAGAGTAATTTCTCTGACCACAATGGAATGAAGCTGGAAACCAGTCAGGGTCAGAGAATGAGATTAGGCACAAAGATATGGAAGTAAACAACACACTCTTAGACAAACAGTGGGTCAAGGAGTATATTTCAGAAGAAATCAGTAATTACCTTGAAACAAATGAAAATGACAACACAACATATCAAAACCTATTGGATGCAGCCAAAGCTGTACTGAAAGGGAAATTCATAGTCATAAATACATACATCAAAAAAGAAGAAAGAGCTAAAATCTAAGACCTAACTGTATATCTGGAGGAATTAGAAAAATAACAACAAACTAACTGAAAAAGAAGTAGAAAGAAAGAAATAACAAAAATTAGAGCAGAACAAAATGAAATAGAAAATAAGGAAGCACTAGAAAAAAATAAACAAAACCAAAAGCTGGTTCTTCGAGAAGATCAGTAAAATTGACAAACCCTTAGCTAGACTAACAAAGAAAAAAAGAGAGAAGATGCAAATACAAAAAATAAGAAATGAGGAAAGGGGTATCACCACTGACCCCACAGAAATAAAGAGTATCATAAGAGGATACTTTGAAAAATTATATGCCAACAAGAAGAATAATTTAGAGGAAATGGACAAATTCCTAGAAAGATACAAGCAGCCTACATTGCTACCAAGCTGAATCAGATTCCCTGGTATCAGAAAGGAAGAATTTCCAATGTCACATGTAGCAATGATCACTTGAAAATTTCATTTGCTGGTCTTCAAAATGACTGGATCTCTGCTGACATATGAGTCACTGCAGGTATTTGTTCAATGTTCCTTGCAAAAGCCAGCTCACTCTTCATTAAATATGGTATAGCTTTCTTGGCTGAGTATCTTTATTAGCCTCTGTCTTTGGGATTGAAGAGGTTTTTTAATTTCCAGGCACATCTAAGGAAGAAGGGAGATGGCTCCCTTTGGAGAAGCTCAACTGGACTCATTCAAAATCAATTGTCCCTGACAAGTCTCCCAAATATATTCATTTATGTGACATTTAGTTGCATTTTGCCAGAAGGAATGCCCCCAATGGAAATGGCACCTGAATGAGGTGCTTCCATGAAAGACTGGACTCAGAGTTATCATGTGCAATTTACTAGACAAGGCCTGGCAAGTCTTTAGTGTAGTTAAGACAGGTCCCCACTTGCAGCACAGTACCCAGGGGCTCACTTAAATTCTTTTCCATCTTGCCACATCTTAGTTCCTCAGAAAGCATCTATGCATTTGAGTAATTACTAATATCTCATAGTGAAGACTTATACCTCATCATCCCTTGTTTGGATAATTTAAGTATTAATTAGAAGGAAAATATATATGGTAGTCATTTTAAATCACCAATTAGCAAAGTAAATGTTAAATTATCTTTACTGGAAAAGCTAAATTTATAAAGGATAGAATAAATAATAAATTTAGAAATCTTGGAAAATTTCTTTTTAACATATTTATATTTTTTCTAAAATATACTTAGATTACATAAAATGTTACATAAAAAAATATAAAGGATTCCCATATGCCCCACTCACCACACCTCCCACTTTTCCACACAATAACAACTTCTTTCATTCGTGTGGTACATTCATTGCAATTGATGAACACATTTTGGATCATTGCCACTAAGTTTGGATTATAGTTTACATTATAGTTTCACTCTTTCCCACTCAATTCTATAGGTTATGGCAGGATATATAATGGTCTGTATCTGTCACTGCAGTGTCATTCAGATCAATTCCAAATGGGATAACAAGGATGAATCTTGAAGATCTTATGTTAAATGAAGCAAGCCATGTGCTGAAGGGCAAATATTATGTGACCTCACTGATATAAATTAAGGAAATTGAGCAAATTCACAGAGGTAAAACCTGGAAGATAGGGTTACAGGAGACAGAAAGGGAGAAGAAGGTTGTGAGGCAATAAATGTAATATGGGTCATTTTGGGAGTGAAGTAAATGTTGTATAAGATGTTGCAATGGTGGATACTGACCATGTTAAATTCATCAAAATTTATAACAGGATATGGTCCACCCAAAGTTTTAAGTCTCTTGGACGTACACCTATCAACTCTTATACTAATTATAGGTTCCAATAGAAGGTGCAAAAGAGCCATGTATATAGAAACCACAACTGAGTCTAACTCTGTCACATGAGGGAACATAAATTCAAAAGTAAGGCTCACTGATAGGACAGCAAACTCCTGAGCTGACCATCTGGTCTAGTGTCATCTGGATGTCTCCAGACCTGTCAGGAGGTCTTCTACTTGAGATAATATTTATTTTGGCAGTCAATGAGTTCCTATTGCGATATGCATAAGCATAACCTGTGTAGTGACTTCTCAACTGACTCACTTTGAAGTCTCTTAGCCATATAAACTCCCTCTTTGCTACTTCCTCTATCCCATCTTTCACTCAATTCTTCCTCTCCTCTCATACATATGTCAGTTTATCCAATTTTAACTACTTACATTCCATCCTTTCTAATCATCCACATAGCTTCCTTCACATCCTTCCTTCTAGCCCCTACTATTCATCTATCCTAGTCTTCATATTCCTTCTGATATTAACCTTGTTCCATGTATTACTCATTACAATGTACAAACTATCCAGTCATCTTATCTTCTTCCTCCCTCTGCTCTTATCTTTCTCTCCTAATTCCATATACTCTCCTACCAATACCAATCTTACTATACTCCTTCATTCTTGGCTCCAATCCTCCTACCCAATCTCATTTTCATCTTTTCATCATTTCTTCCACTCTCCTCCTTTTCATTTTCCCCTTTCTTTCATTGAATTCCACCTACTCCCATCTCCTCCTTCAATCTCACTATCTCATCCTTCCATACCATAATTCTTTAACTTTCATTCCCATATTTCATCCAACTTTATTTTCATTTTGTATTATCCCATCATTTCTTCCATCTACTATATCTTCCTTTCTTTCTCCCTATGTCTCCCCTCTTTCCCTTTACTAAGTAGCATTAGATAAGCATTCATGTTGACAAATTCCATATCATAAGGATGGTAAAAATGAGGAAAGGAAATTACCTTGGTCTTCATTACACCATTGAGCAACTGCATCAGTCATCTCTGGAGTCCTCTTGGCTCCCAGGCTCCTGATTATGGAAGACAGCATATTTACTCATTGTTTGTACAATCTGGAGTAAGATTTTCTGTATCCTGCAACAGAAATGTTTCTCTTGAGATTCTATCTAATAACAGAAGATTCTAGCTGCAAATTAATGAGACAAAGATAATGAGGAAGTAAGTTCTGAAAATTCTCTTTATAAATCATACAGGCCATTAAAATATTTAGGGATAAAAGCAGTTTCATCATTTATTCAACACATGGGCACTTACTGGCTTTCATCCATGGGCCAGAGACCAGGTGAAGCTTCAGAATATTATGTAGATATAGCATGACCTTCTAGCTAGTCATGCACCAGAGGAGAGGTAAAAATGCAAATAAGCAATGAATAAACAGAATGTTCATAGCTAACATCTTACAATCACAATCACTCAAAAATCCATATTCACACAGCTCTCCAAACACAAACATACACAGTCACATACATTCAAAATTGAATACACTGGCATCCTTAGGAAGACTTATAGGAAGATGGCTTATGAGTACATGAGTAGATAGATAGGGCTAAACTTTTATATAAAAACAGAGGAAGAGCAAAAAAAGCTGACCCAGTAGCTATTTTTGGGATCTGCAGACCAGGGGAGTCCTGTGCATCACTGAGGATTGTGAAGGACAGAGAAACAAAGAAGCCAAAATTAAAAACATGAGTTATTTACATCCATGACTGAGAATAGCACATACCCTCCACCCTCAAGGTGAACAGTTTAGGTAAAACACATGGTTCACTGAAGCCAACTGAGAAGGAAACAAACATCTTTTTCCCTGGTAAAAGGAAGGGTGCAGTGGAAGGCAAAGTATAGATTCTCTACAGTGAGTTTGTCCAGAAGTCACTGCTTTGAAATTAAGCTCTGGCTAAACCAGAATCATAAGCAAGTGGAAGGTGAAATAGATAACTCCATGGAAAGTGTCACTGATGAGTGCCATCTGCAGGAATGTCAGGAAATTGAAGGAAAAATGCTTTTTGGGGTCTCTCATGTCCCAGACCCCAGGTAACTGATCTGTGCTCCCTTGACCTGTTTAAATAATTCTAACTGTGAAATTTTAGAAAGTTAGAATAAGTTGACACAAAATTCAGAAAAACTATGTGAAAGGATCTAAGCAAAAGAGAGAAATTGAATGTCAGAATAAATTAACCAAAATATTTTGATGCCTAAACATCAGCAAAACATTACAAGTCATACTAAGAAACAGGATGATATGGCCCAGCTAAAGGAACAAACCAACAATCCTGACAAGAAACAGGATTTACGATAACTAAACAATGATAATCACACAAATCTCCAAAATTGAATCAAAGATTTGAAGGAAAATATTGCTAAATAGATAAAGGATATTAAGAAGACAATGGGTGAGCAAGAAGAAAAATTTGAAAGCATGTAAATAAAAGTAAAAGAGTTTATGGTAATGAAAAATACAATGGATGAGACTAAAATACATTAGAGGCATAAAACAGCAGATTTGAAATACCAAAAGTATGACAAAGTAAAATCATGGACAGGGAAATTAAGGGTATAAGGAATTGAATGGCAAAATGAAATGCACAAAAAGACACAATATTGGTGTCCAAGAGGAGAGGGGAGTGAAAAAGATACAGAAAGAATATTGGAGGAAATAATGATCCAAAATCTCACAACCATTATGAAACACATAAATAACAATATCCAAGAGGGACAATGCACCCAAAACAGAATAATTCTGAATAGACCTATTCCAAGACACCTATGATACAGAATGATAAATAGCAAAGGTAAAGAGAGGATTCTTAAAGAAGCAAGAGAAAAGCAATGCATCAAATACAAGGGAAACTCAATAAAACTAAGTGCCAATCTCTCATCAGAAACCATGGAGGTGAGAAGGCAGGGGTATGATGTATTTATTTACAGAAAGAAAAATAACTGCCTGCCAAAAATTCATTATCCAGCATAACCATTCTTCAAAAATGAGTGGTAGTTTAAAGTCTTTACATAAAAAATAAAATAAAATAAAATAAAAAAAGAGAGAGAGTATATGTTGCAAAAAGACTGCATTTACAAGAGATACTGATAGCTGGAAAGTGTGCTTACTAAAAATTTTTTTCACTTAAGCATCTCTAAAAATTCTAATACACTAATTGAGCTGGTTTTCTATTAATATAATTTTATAAGTTTGTTCTTTTCACTTTGTTCACTGAAGGATATTAACTAGATCTTCTCAGTTTTGCTTACAAGAATAAAATAATACCTCAAAGTAAAACAAGATGGAATGGTGTAAATGTATAAATTTTCTCAGAGACCAAAATATTGATATCCTTGAGTGGTTAACAGAGAAAAGAGTCATGAAGAATTTGCTAAGGAGTGGTTTATTAGTGACTGAAACCAAGGACAAATTTGATGTGCTTAAGGAAACAGAGGACTGAGAAATTGCACATACTCACGTCAAAAGACACCTGACATCACTTGTTTTTCTACTTCCTTACCTCTTTTCTTTGACTATAAAAACCCTAGCTCCCATTCTTTCTCTGAACAGGTTTTTGGAAGATTCACCTAGTTCCTTGCTTGTGCACTCACAGTAAATCAATGTCGCACTGAGAGTTATGTTTCTACTTTGTGGCACAAGATGAGGCAGGTTCTTCTTCGGAAATAGTCATACTTATGTTAGGAAATTTAGTAAGTCAGTCAGGAACAATGATGCTCTGGGAAGCATCCCTTTTAGAACCCCCAATCCATGTCTCATCAGCAGAAGGGTTTCACTGTGCCTATGAACAGCCTGGTGATTTCCTTGGAGGACCAAGGCTGGAGGTTCCAGATAAGTGTCCTGCTGGGGGCAGAAATTGGAGCCCCTGCATTATGCTAGCTGTGTGAAGAATGTACCAATTTGTGCAATGATTACCAGAGTAATGTGAGTAGAACATAAACAGATGCAATTGGCATCATGGCCTGCACCCAATGAGACATGACATATATGATATTGCAAATCTCGGAGGTTAATATATTAACTGTAAAGAAAGAAGAACATTTACCTTGAATGTTATCATAAATATTATAAGATCTCCTCTGTACTGAATCATAGGCTAAGTGATATTGAACATGTTAAAAGTCTTGGCAAACCTGAATCATTTTCTAAGTACTTAATGAACTTGCCTATGAGATAGAATGGCTTTCTTAAGTACTGCCTTTGTTTTGGTTGCCATATGCTTGTCTTGCTGCTGTTGCCTATATTAACTTTGTGAGATTACGTCTATGTCATTATAAAAAATTATATGAAAATTTTCTTTGTCCATGATCAGCAGGAAATAAATTCTGAATATAAGATTTTCAACTATTTTACTTATAAGAATGCTTGCAAAACATATCTTCTTAAGAATAAGAAAAGTATAAACCTAAGGGGAGATTTGATAGTTGGAAAATATGCTTACTAAGAAATTTCTTCACTTAAGCAACTCTAAAAATTCTAAAACACTAAATGAGCTGATATTCTATTAATCTCATATTAGAAGTTTAGAAGCAAAACTTTCTCAGTTTTGTTTACAGGAATAAGATAACATTTCAAAGCAAAGCCAAACACAATGATATAAACTTGTAAATTTTCTCAGAGAAAAAAATCTTGATATCCTTGAGCAGTTGGCTGAGGAAAGAGTTATGAAGACCTTGCTAAAGTGTGGTTTATTAGGCACTAAAACCAAGGACAAATTTGATGTGCTTGAGACAACATAGGACAGAGAAATTGCACATACCCTCCTCACAAGACATCTGGCATCACATGTTTTTCTTTTTCCTTACCTCTCTCCATTGCCTAAAAAGCCCTAGCTCTTCTTCTCATTTTGAACTAGTTTTCAGAAGATTCTCTGAGTTCCTTGCTTGTATACTCACAATAAAACACTTTCTTACTGAGAAACATATTTCTCCTTCATGGCACCTGATTGAGTGGGTCCTTCTATTAGAAAGAGCCATGTTTACAGTAACAATACTAAAGGTAGTGCTACAGACTGAAATGAAATGACAAGGGCCAGACACTTGGAGAAGAGTTTAGGAATGAAGATTATTTGTAAGTTTAATGAAAAGGGTAAAAAGAGATAACAGAAAGATGTGACAAGGGAAATCCAAAGCATAAAATGAATGACGTAAGTAATGCCTTTACAGTAATAATACTGTTGGATTGAATACACTAGTCAAAAGACATAAAGACAAAGACTGACAGAATAGATAAAAATATGAACCATCTCTCTGTTTTCTACAAGAGACTCACATCAGACAAAAGGCCACATTCAGGTTGAAAGTGAAAGCCTCCATGCAATATTTAACAAATATTAACTAAAGATTGTCTGGAGTAGCATACTAATTTCAGGAAATATAGGTTTTAAATGTCAAACTGTTACAAAAGATGAAGAATGTCATTCTATATTTCTCAAAAGGACACTTCACAAAGAACAAATAACTATAATAAATATTTATGCATCTAACCTGGTTGCCCCAAGATACATGAGGAACATACTAGCAAAACTGGAGGAAGAAACTGATGTATTTCTACAATAATAGTTTGAAACTTCAATACACCACTCTCAACATTGGATAGAACATCTGGACAGATGATAAATAATGAAACAGAGAATTTGAAGAATTGGATAAATATAATAGACCTAAGAGATATGTTTAGTGCCTTACACCACTAAACAGCAGGGTATATACTCTTTCAAGGGCTCATGTGTGCTTCTCCAGGATAGATCACATGTTGAGTCACAAGGCAAGTCTCAGTAAATTTTAAAAGTTTGAAATTACGCAATCCACTTTCTCTGATCATAATGGAATGTGCTGGAAATTAACAATGGACAGAAAAAGGAAATTTCACAATTATATGGAGATTGAACAAGACACTCTTAAAAACTAATGGGACAAAGAAGAAATTTCAAGAGAAATCAATAAATATTTGAAGGTGAATGAAAATGAGGGCACAACTTATAAAAACTTAAGGTATACAGTGAAGGCAGACCTGAGAGGGAAATTTCTAGCACTCAATGCTTACATTAAAAAGAAGAAAGTTCTAAAATTGAAGACTTAAATGCACACCTGGAAGAATTAGAAAAATAACAGCAAAATAATCCCAAAACAAACTGAAGGAAAGATAATAAAAATAAGAACATAAATAAATAAAATTTAGAAAAGAAAAAAGAAAAATAATGGAGAGAATTATCAAAAACAAAACTTGATTCTTTGGGAAGATAAAAAATCGTCAAACACTTAACTAGACTAAGAAGAAAAAAAAAAGAGAATCTGCAAGTAAATGAAATTAAAATTGAGAGAGGTATATCACCACTAATCTTACAGATATAAGAGCAATCACAAGAAGATACTATGAACAGTTGTACACCATAAACTGGGCAACATAAAAAAAATGGACAAATTCATACAAACATACAAAGAAGTTACAAAAACCATAGAAGAAATAGAAGACCTCAACAAACCAATCACAAGTAAAGAGACTGAAGCAGTCATCAGAAAGCACACAAAATGGATAGCCCAGGAACAGATGGATTCACAGGTGAATTCTACCAATCATTGAATGATAACCTAAAACCAATCTTACTCAGCTTCTTCCAAAAAATTGAACAAGAGTGAATGCTACCAAACTTCTTTTATGAAGCTAATATAAACATAATTCCAAAGCCAGATAGAGATACCTCAAAGAATGTAAATTGCAGACCAATTTCTCTAATGAATATAGACACAAAAATCCTCCACAAAATTCTTGCAAACCGAACCGAAAATGACATTAAAAGAATTATACACCACAATCAAATTGGTTTTATCCTAGATAGGTGAGGGCAGTTGAACACATGAAAATAAATTAGTGTCATTAGCCACATTAATATATTTAAGTAGAAAAATCACATGATCATCTTGACTGACACAGAAAAGGTATTTGACAAAGTACAACATCTTTACCTAATAAAAAAAACACTACAAAAGAAAATAATAAAAGGAAACTTTCTCAACATGACAAAGTGCATGTATGGAAAATCCACAGCCAACAGTGTACTAGATGCTGTAACACTGAAAGCTGTTCTGCTGAGATCAAGAACAAGACAAGGATGCCCACTGTCATCACAATTATTCTAGCTAGAAGAATTAGGCAAGCAATAGATATAAAAGGCATCCAAATAGGAAAAGAAGAAGTAAAACTTTTGCTATTCACTGATGATATGATCCTGTACGTAGAAAATCTGACAAAACCACAACAAAGTTATAATAAATAATAGATGAGTGCAGCAAAAATTTGGGATACAAAAATAATGCTGAAAAATCAGTACTATTTCTCTACACTATGTATGAGCAATCTGACAAAAAAAATCAGAAAAAAAATTCATTTAAATGATGACTAAAAGAATCAAATATTTTGGAATAAACTTAACCAAGTACATAAAAGGCCTGTATTAAGAAAATTACAAATATTGCTAAAAGAAACCAAAGAATACCTAAATAAATGGAATGATAGTCTGTATTCATGGATTGGAACAATAAATATCATTAAGATATCAATTCTATCCAAATTGATTTACAGATTCTACACAATCTCAATAAATATCCTAACAACTCTTATTTCAGATATGGAAAAGACAATTATCAAATTTATCTGGAAGGATAAAGTGCCTTGAATAGGCTAAGATATCTTTAAAAGGAAGATTTAAGTTGGAGGACTCTCAATTCATGAATTTAAAGAATATAATTTAGCTACAGTGGTAAACAAAGCATGATACTGGCATAAATATAGACATATTGACCATCTATTGTCAAGTGATTTTTTTTTTTAGATTTGATTTATTTATTCATTTATCCCCCCCTTGCTGCTTGTGCTTGCTGGGTCAGCTAACCACGCCATGCGGGTGGGCTTGCCTTCACCAGGAGGCCCCGGGAACCGAAGCCGGGGCCTCCCATATGGTAAACGGGAGCCCTACTGATTGAGCCACAGCCGCTTCCTGATCAAGTGATTTTTGACAAGGCAGCTGGATCAGAACTTCCTACTAAATAAATGGTGCTAGGGAACAGAATATCTATATCTAATAAAAAGAAAGAAGACCCCTATCACATGCCTTATACAAAAATTAACTCCAAATCTATCAAGGATCTAATTTTAAAAGCTAGAAATGTAAACACCTAAAATAAAATTTAGGGATACATCTTCATGATCATGTGATATGCGGTGGTTTCTTAATATTTACACCCAAGTCATGGACAATAGATAATAGGACCTCCAGAAAATTAAAAACTTTTGTGCTTCATATGACTTTCTTAAGGATGTTAAAAAACAGCCTAAAAGGACGATGATCCTCTGATGGGCCCTTGTCACTGATGACTAGCCTTAGGAGTCTTTGCTCTTGAAACTGAAACTTAGCCTGTTATTATAGGATGCCTAAGAGTTGCCTCCTGAGAGCCTCCTTGTTGCTCAAATGTGGCCTCTCTCTAAGCCAAACTCAGCACATGAATGCATTACATCCCTCCCAATGTGGGACATGACTCCCAGGGATGAGCCTCCCTGGCAATGAGGGATTACTACCAAGTGCCAACTGGCAATATGACTGGAAAAATACCTTGAATAAAAGGGGGAAAGGTAAAGGCAAATGAGTTCATATGGTTAAGATACTACAAAGTGAGTCAGGAGGTCATCCCAGACGTAACACTTATACACATCTCAGTAGGACCTCATAGGCACCCAAAGTAGATATCACCCGAAATAGAGGGGCTCCTGAGTGCTCTGGAGACACCCAGGATCTATGTCAGGGTGGATAGCTCCGGAGTTTGGTGCCTTATCAGTGGGCACTACTTTGGAATCTGTGCTCCTCAGAGTGAAAGAGTTGGACAATAAAATGTTTTTCCCTGCACATGGCTCATCTGTCCCTCCTATTCAAACCTATATGTTGTGCTGGAGTTCGTAGGTATACATCCAGAGACTGGAGTCTTTGGGCTGTCCATGGGCCAGCTGGGTCCAGAATCTCAGTGGAGCTGCAGCTCTTACTCTACAGCTGAATGGACTCACCCAGGACACCTGGTGGGGAGATGATGTTGAACAATGGCCATCCCAGGGAATGGAGAAAGTCTGCAGCTGCAGGCAGGATAATCCAATCCATCTTATCCATGGGATATAAGCCCCCTCTCCCTTGGAGGTGGAGTGGACAGCACCATCCCAGACTCCTCAGGATTGGGGGAAGAGCTATGGACTAGAGTGGACTTATGGGTATTCTGTTATAGACATATTGTGATTCAAGCAATGGAAGAAATTACAACATTAATGTGGAGCCAGTGGCCACTGGAGGCTCTTGGAGAAGGGAGAGGGAAAAGCAATTGTAATACAGGGGCTTTTTCAGGACTTAGGAATTATCCTGAGTCACATTGCAACTACAGATACAGGCCATTTTATACCATCATATAACATGCAGAACTGTGTGGGGAGAATGTGGTCTACAATGTGAACTATGGTCCTTGCTTAATGGTAAAGCCCCAGGATGTATATATACATTGCATGTGATATGCCACACTAATGAAGGATATTTATGTGGGAGGTTGTGGGAGGTGTGGGAGGTGGGACATATGGTAATTCATATAATTTTTGTGTAACATTTATGTAATCTAAGTATTTAAAAAAATAAAATAAAATATTTTTTAAAAATGTATAGTGATCCTATTTGGAATGATGGAAATATTTTGGTAAACTATGGACATTTATTAATTGTATAATTATAAAAATGTGCCATCATAAATTGTAACAATTATTCCACACCAATGCAAGTTGTTGCTGGTGGATGTACATGAGAATCTTGTATTTTATGCTTGATTGCTCTGTAAACCCACAACTTCTCTATTAAAATAAAGAAAGATGCTCTGAATAAAAAATGGGTTACCGAAAGGGAAAATATAAAGGCAGCCTACACAATTGAAGAATATGTTCAGAAACCACATATCCGATGTGTTTGATCTCCATGTTATATATAGAGATCGTACAACTCAATGATTAAAGATAAACAGCCTACTTAAAATATGAGGAAAAGACTTTAACACACGTTTTTGCAAAGAAGAAATATAAGGGTCAAAAAGTACATGAAAAGATGCTCAGCATCACTAGCTATTAGGGAAATGTAGATAAAACCTACAATGATATTCATTTCATGACTTAGAGAATGGCCATTATTAAAAAAACAAAACAAAACAAAAAAGCCCTGCAAATGCTGAAGAGGAAGCAGAGAAATTGAAACACTCCTTCGCTAACTGTTGATGGTAATGTAAAATGGTGCTGCCTCCATGAAGGACAGTTTGGCAGTTCCACTGAAAGCTAAATACAGAAATGCTATATGATCGGGCAATCCTACTACTAGGAATATATTCAGAAGAAGTGAAAGCAAGGATGCATACATACATTTGCATATAGTTGTTCATAGCAGCATTATTCACAATTCTCAAAAGATGGAAACAACCCAAGTGTCCATTAACTGATGAATGGGTAAATAAAATGTGGTGAATACACACAATGGAATACTATTAAGCTGTAAGAATTAATGAATTCAAATGCATGTGACAACATGGATGAACCTTGAAGACGTTTTTGTTTTTTTTTTTTTTTGTATGAAATATGCTAGATACGAATGGACAAATAGTATATTGTCTCACTAATATGAACTAAACACCAGGAGGAAACTCATGGACTTAAACTCTGGAGTATAGGTTATTAAGAGAAAAAAATGGGTTGAGAAGTGGGAATTGATGATAAATGTATGTAAAATGTTTTATAAAGTGGATTATAAATGTTGGGAAATTGGTAGATTTTATGGTGACACATTATAGTAAGAATAATGGAGTAGTCTAGGATCGTTAATGTCAATTGAAAGAAAGGTAGAGGATGATCTAGGGACTGTATAAAATAGTGATATTAGTGGTGAGTGATGATTGTGGGTAATAGAATGTTCCTCTATTATAAGTTGTTATGAATATGTAGACACATGGAAAAATACAATGAATCTAACATATAGTCTATAGTTAAAGTGAAAAGTAATATTATACTATTTTAAAGCAATGGCAAAGATAGAACTATATCAATGCCAGAGGACAATAATGGAGGTGCACATGGGAAAATGGTACTTTCCTTTTTGAGGGATGAAATCATTCTGAAACATACTGAGTTGATTAGAGCACAACCCTGTGTTGACTCTGAGGCCTGAGACACTAAGGGTACACTTTGGATGGATTGTACAAGGCATAGTACTGTATCTCACCATGAACTCCATGGTGACTGATAGACTGTGGTTCAGAGTACAAATATCAGAATGTTCTTTCATGAACTTAATAAATATGCAATCCTAATGCATGATAATATTAGGATGGTTTGTTGTAAAAAATACTCCAAATACAAGCTATGAATTATAGGTAGCATTAATATTATGATGATGTTCTTTTATCATTTGTAACAAATGTGTCACAACAATTTAAGGTGTTAGTGGTGGGGTGGTGTATGGGAGTTCTGTATGGCATGCCTGATTGTTTTGTAAACTCACAACTTCTCAAATGAAAAAAGAGTTTTGGTGCATATTTGTTCCCCATTGTTTTACCATTCTCTTATTAATAATAAATGTTTTTAGAAACAAAAAAGAATGCACTCACACATGCACATATTAAACTACAAATACACACATGCTAATGCTCATTCACAGACACTTAAACAGACTCTCAAACACTCACATGCACATAGATAATCTCAGGCACACCCACATACTCACAGAAACATACACATAATCACATACTCTGACACACACTGTTAA
>JAKSZT010008315.1:4220256-4298806 GCA_026826555.1 Tolypeutes matacus | reverse complement strand
CTTTCACACAACCAAGCAACTTTGAGAGGCCAGATGGTGTCCCTCCTCATGCTCTTCACTGGATCCCACATCTCTTGTTTCACTCTCCATTTTTTAATCCTCCTTGTTGCTATCAAGTCTGTCTGCTCCACCTATCTGCTGGTTCCTCTGCTCTTTCTTATCTCTATGGTGGATGACTGAGAACTACATTGCTTTTCCAAGGCTCTACCAAGTTAGCCCAGAATAAAACCAGAAAATCCAGAAGCATGTATGTAATGCACAATTTTATAAGGGTTATGGCTTTCCTGTGCCACCTAGAACCTTGAGTACATTGTGAAGATTAAGTACCTTGTTCCTGATAACTTAGTTTCTCTAATAGTATGTGAAAAACTTGTTAATTTGGAATAATTTATGTCCCAAAATGAGCAAATGTGAAAGTTGCCAATTAAATATGTACTTGAAGAAGGTTTGCTGAATTCTAAATGAGTCCAAATATCCTCTACAGCCCCCCCACACAAATAATTACCACCATGTACCTAGCATTAATTTACAATTACTTTTACCGTAAATAATTGGTAAAACTCATAGCTTTATCTGGCCAAAGGATGTCTCTTCTCTCTTGTGTAACTGTCACTAACTCTCTTAGTCTTCACTGACTACATTGTTCAGACTTTCCTCAGTGATTCTTGAAGAAGCAGAACTGAGGAAAATCTCTTTTCTCAGTATTGCCCATGTATTACCCTGGGATAACAAGGCAAATTTGGCCTGCACTACTTTCCATTAGAGATCCTATCTATCAGAAGCTATGCCACTTCATCTGCTATAAAGTATGGAGAGGGTAGATGCTATATAATACCCTGGATTTTTGGTATAATGTAATTCTAGTAAGACATTCATAAAAGAGATTCCATTTTCTGCAGAGGTTAAACTCTTTAAAGGTCCTTTGTGTCAACACTAATCACCTCCCAGCAGGATATATCAAGAAGATCACTATCCAGTCACTTCCAAGTCCACATGATGCAAACCATAGCCCTATGGCTGTAACTTCTCTGAAACACTAGTACCATGCAACTCTCAACTGCATTAGAACCCATATCCCTTAATGTTCCCAGCCTTCTCCCTAATCTCTCTCTGAAGGACCACAAATACCCCCACCTTCTCAGTGGTTCTTTTCAACTTTGCACTCATTCACTGAGTCCATGCCCAGGATTCATCCCTTGTGTGATCAGAGAAGGAAACAGCTGTATCTCAAATAGTTTACAAACTATTAAGGACATTTGCAAAATAGTTATAACACAATGCACGTGTGAGAACTTTGATGTTTTCCCATGAAAATTAAGGGTGGTTACCTATCAGCTGAGAATAGGAGTGGTCTCTACAGTTGGATAATAAATATTCAATATTCTCCTCTTTTATGTTGCCTTATTACACTATACATATCTTATTATCAATACTTAATACAAATATCTAGGTATTTAACTCCCTGATTTGTTAAGTGTGAAACAGGCTTATAGGTCCTCTTTCACGCTGGTATAATTTAAATATGTTTAGATTATATTTATCTAATTGGGAGATGCAGATTTAAAGTAGATTTAGGTTTTGCTTTCCAATATAAAATGACATCTACTAAATACAATTTAGAATCTAACAAATGGAATTTAATCCTTAGCCAAAGCAGCTCTTATGTCTAAAATATGTTATTAAAGCTTATTTGTTAAAAATGTAATGAATTTCTTTAGTGCTTTCTTGACATCTTTGTTCCTTAGGGTGTAGATGAGAGGGTTCAAGGTAGGGCTTACTGTGGAATAAAGCACAGCCATGGTTTTCCCCATCTTTGGGGAGTACGTGGAACCTGGGGTCAGGTAAGTATAGATGACTGTAGTATAGTACATAGTGACCACAGTGAGGTGAGAGGAAGGCTCGCCACTTCCCCTCTGCTGAACGAATCTTCCAGATGGTGGAAATGATGAGGCCATAGGACACTATGGTAAACAGGAAATTCAAGACAGCATAGATGACATTCACAATGGTCATAATATCATTAACATATGTGGAGGAACAGGACAGCAGCAGCACAGGTGGGACCTCACAGAAGAAGTGATCTATCACATTGGGTGCACAGAAATTCAGCTGTAACATCAGGCAGATGATAATCACAGTACCAAGTAGGCTGATTGCCCACACTGCTCTAGCCAGCACTGCACACATCTGTGGACTCATCAGGGAACCATAGTGCAGGGGCTGACAGATGGCCACAAAACAGTCATAGGCCATGGCAGTGAAGAGCAAAAGCTTTGCTGCAACAGACCATGTCAGGAAGAACACCTGGGTCATGCAGCCCCTCTAGGAGATTTTTTTGTTTTCCACTATCAGGATCTTGAGCGACTTGGGCACAGTTGTGCATGCACAGAGAACATCCAATAGAGAAAGACTGACCAAGAAAATGTGCACAGGGGTGTGGAGTCCAGGGCTGAATGTGATGGCTGCCACAATTAGGGAATTCCCACAGAGGGCCATGATGTAGAGAGAAAGAAAGATGTTGAAGAAGATAACCTGCAGCTGTGGCATTTCTGAGAAACCCTGCAGGATGAATTCTGTCACCAGTGTCTGGTTACTCATGGCCATTGGCAAATCTGTTCAGACTCTTTCTTGCACTACTGCTATGCTAGAGGAAAGTGTTTTAAATTAATGTTTAATTCAGGTAGATCAGGATACATTTATGTGTTAGCATCTTCAAGATCTTACAATAATTTTATTATCATTAAACTCAACCATAATCAGTTAAAATGCTCTAAAATAAGCAGTTTGGCAAACTATAAAATCACAAAGCCTTCTCTCCATAATACTGGTTTTAACTAGTGTGAGTTCATTGGTCACATTTTCCCTGGACACTCTCATTCTCATACAACTATCTCCACCAAACTGCTACCTTAAGTCATGTTCCTACTCAGAGGCTTTTATCACATAACTTAATCAGAGGATCAGAGGATGAACATGGGCTTCTTGTGGAGTTAGAGGGCAGAGGCTGTTAACAGAGTATATGGTAAGGCTTTACAATGAGAGTGATCCTTGCCTGTGAAAGTCCAACCTGTTTCCTCCTGTCTCCAAAGTACCTTCCTATTCCCTCTGACTAAAACACAGACTATCTCTTCTCAGTCTGCTTCACATGATCAGCTGTCTGGTAATCAGATTCTATGTCATTATCAGTGGGAACTGCCACTCTTGTCCTATACTGACCTGGATTCTGAAGCTTGGGGTCAAGGAGGTTGGACTTCTTGGGGTGAAGTGAGGTGGATCCAGGGGATGGGGTGGTCAACTGTGCATATGTTATACAGAATATACAGTTAGCAGGTAGAATTAAGTCACCAAGGGGAGGAATTCTTTTAGGTCATGCTGAAAAGCAACTCAGAAACCAGAACCAGGAAGGTATGATGGGCCCCCAGATTCATACACAAGATCAGAGAAAACTGGGTCTTTAGAAAAGGGAAAACATAATTTCAAGGATAGTAACAAAGGAAAGTAATAGAGAAAAGGGGTCTTGGGGTCACTAAGAGCTCAAATTCCTGGTTCTGCTCCTCCTCTAACCCAGTTTTGAGAAAGATGCATCCCAACTGGGGCAAGGTAGGCACCAGGAACCTGGAAGAGGTACCAGCAACCAAGCTAGTGATGTTAGAGGTACCTCTCTCCCATTATGTCCCATGATCTTGGTCCTCTAAGACCTTCAGCATAGGATTGAAACTCCTCAGCCTCCTGATTATGGTCCTTTAATATTCAGTCTCTGTTAACCCTTCAGTATCCTCTACTTGCTGTTTCTGAATAGTGGTCAAATTCTCAAAACACACATAACAGATGATTCTGTGCCATCATTTCAGAAATAAACTCAATTGCAGATGTATTTTAGCTTTATGTCATCACATTCAATACAGAAACATGATCACAGAGGAAAATTCAGGAGCGAGCATTGAAATTATTTCTGTCAAAACCTCAACTTCCTTCAAGGCTGTGAGCTAGGATTTCAGATATATACATAAGTATATGAGCAGACAGAGTTCCATGGAGATTTTCTGAAGGGATCCAGGATTGGACCTGCACCAACCACAGGCATGTCACATGCATTGGTAGGCACACGGGAACTTTCAAACTGCAAATTAATCACTATTATTTATTGTTGAGTAGAAAACTCTGTTCCTTCCTCCCCCAAGTCAGATCTTGTTGAGAGTTCAACTTAAAAGGTGGCACAGTGTGAAACACAGATAATGTCATTGCAGGTGGACTTGATTAGGTCACTACAAAGGTAACATTTTAAGAATTTCCTACCACAATGGTGTGTGTCTCTTGAGTCAATTTGTCTCTGTTTTAATTATGAATTCGTCACCTCAAAGCAAATTGGCATGCTTTCTCGAAGCTGACAGAGAGATTCCAACCTAAAGAAAAATATCCCTGCATGAAATACCAGGTGTGAACTGATTCTCACCATTGAAATTTAGCAACACCTAAGAGATCTGCATTCTGGAAAGATGCCAAACAATCAGAATCTGGAATCATCTCTGTTGACTGCTTTAGGCCACATTATGAACGTTCTTAGAGGTGTTTTCAAATATCCCATTCTTGTATTGTACCGCAAATTGGACTCTCTGAGCCTTTTTATGTCACAAATGAGTATACATACAAGAGTGAGTCATTTCCAGTTTACAACACTCACCTTGGACAATGCTTTCAGAGAATAGGGACAGACAGGGCAGAAAGCCTGACTCTCAAGCCCCAATGGGCAGCAGTAGGTGTAAGTGTGGGTCATCCAGAAACCCTACACCATTGTAGATATGGGAAGTCATCACAATTTGTCCACCTCCTGTCTATGTAGCTCAGTGCTGAACCTGGCATGGACACTGAGTTGTCAGCAGTCAGTCTGACAGTTTTAATAAGATATCATCTTTAGACTCACATATTATATCAAGGAGCAGACATCTGTGGAGTTCAGATACGGCTCTTCCAGTAATGTCCATCGTGGAATGTGTGCACCGGCACCACCTCAGACATCACAAGTAAGGTGCATGGGCCCTGAGAAGAAGAACAATACAAATTTACTGCTTTCTGGTACTGGGAGGCATCAGGTCATGACAGATAGGGACAGCCATGCCCTAATGCTTTTGTCACACACTATACTAGGACCACAGAGAAAGTACATCATCCAGAAAGACATGGAAAGAATCTCAGGCCTGTCTCCCACCTGTCTCCCTTGGTAGGGGAAATGCCCCTTTCCTTAGGGTCAGAAAATGTTGAAGTGTAAGCAGAACTTACCTCTGAGAAAAGGTGAGCTGATCTCAGCATTCCTGCTAGGGATCCTGAGGAATCAGCTAGGATTCTCGGGATGAAAGTGAGAGTGAAAGCCTCACCTAGGCCTGAGTCCCACTTGCCCACCCCCCACCCAGCAGTGAAAAGAACCTGAACTATTGCAGAATCTATAGGGTAAATGAACCATAGGCAGCAAAGTCCCAAAATTTTCTTGCTCTTCTCCAATCTGTTCATCTGCCAACATTGAAAATATTTAAATTTTGCCTCATAAAACTCAGATATGTTGAATGATAATTAATGACAATTCAAAGAAAAAATATTTCATGAGCTAATTCTTTAACACATTTGATCATTTGATTTGATGAATGATGTTTGAATTTAGACTAGTGTAATTTTATAATTATTTTTTATAACAACCACAAGAAACAAAGGTCAGTGATCAACCCTAAATACCCAGAGTAAATTTAAAAAGGGATGAACTAAATGAAGGTCTCTTTGAAATCCTGGAACCACTGAAGATGGCCCTTAGACCTTGTGATCAGGGAGCCACTACCTCTGACTTGACTAAGAAGAAACTAGCAGCATTGCTAGGTCCTCACCCAAGCATTATCACCAATTGGGCTTGGCATGCCGGTTCCAAGACAGCCCTCAGGCTAAGAGCAGCCAGGATTTATCAGAGGCTGCTCTGCTGTGTGTCATAACCAGGAGAGTTGTTATCCCCCTGGGACTCTCTCACCTGATCCCAGCACTTGGAAATGTCAGGAGCATCCCTGGTTGACCTGGTCCTGTTCAGTGATACAGGGGTCAGGCATGGAGGGAGGTGAGCACACATTGTGGGTGGAGGGTGGTTGACTCAAAATCTATCATAGGGAAGCTCAGTGTGCAGCAAATCATACTCACTTGTTGAAGGAAATAGGCAAGTTTTGGTGATGGGATATGTGGTAGAATTTCAGATAAAATGGGCATTCTTTATTTTCTGCCTAACATAGCCCAATCACACCAGAACACTCCACATCTTTAAATAGTCTAAGGGCAGGGAGCAGTGGGCAAAATATGCTGATTCAAGGTTAATCAGTTAAACAAAAACATCCAACACATGACTGATTTCAGCTCCAAGGCCCTGGCCAACAGCTGCACTCCCATCCATAGCCACCTTCAAATTCCTCACCAGTGAGAACAAATGCCCTCCAAACCTGCATGACTGCCTGGGATGCCTTAACTGCACAGAGCAGAAATCAGAGCTGTACCTATGATGGCACCTCCCTAGATGGCCAGGCATCATACAGGTGTGACCTAAATGAAGGTGCTTTCTCTAATTATACTGTGGGAATCAGGGGTAGCAGCACTGCTAGGCATTGTGCAGGGTCTGTGGGGGATAGATGGGAATGGGGTCTTTGGCATAAAAAAGTTCACACTTTTAGGAATATGACAAGGAGATATGAGAGCAGGTGCTGAAGGAACAAGAGGTTTAAATGATGAGGGGAACAGCAGGTTATGGAGGGCTTCACTGCAGGGATAAGGGACATTCTATCATCTCCCCCAAAACAGGTGACTGGAATGTAGCATCGTATATTCCTGAATTACTCCTGAAGTCTGTCAGTAGTGAATTCATGCAATCTAGAACATTCTACATTAACTCTCACTGAAAGCAAACTACTTCATTTTTAAAGATTAGGAAAACCATGTGACTATGAGCCCCTCCCCATGTGACCCTAGGTTGCTGGTGGACTTCCTGCAGAGACCTCTGGAGCAGATGAGTGAGTGGGCAGGACGGCCTATGTGCCACCCCACTACCATCCCTTAACCTAGTAAATTGAAGTTTATCATTCATTCATGAACATCCATAAACTATAAGTGTATAGTATAAATTATGAACTTACAAAACAATTATACATATGATCATGCAAAGCTCACATACATTACCTCATCACCAATACCTTGCATTGTTGTGAAACAATTGTTACAAACTAAGAAAGAGCATCATCAAAACATTACTATCTATAGCCAGTATTTTACATTTGGTGTATTTTCCCCTTAGTCACCCATTTAATGGCACACTGTATTAGTATTATATACTTGTTATAATTCATGATAGAATTATAGAATAAAGCTTTTTATTCTTTTTTAATATAGGCCTTTATGGGTCTGAATTTCCATCTCAGTACAGCTTTTGCTGAATCCCATAGGTTTTGATATGTTTTGTAGTCATTTTCATTTTTTTCAAGGTAGTTACTGATTTTTTTTGAGATTTCTTCCTTGACCGACTGTTTGTCTAAGAATGATATTTAACTTCCATATTTTTGTGCCTAGTTTCATTCTGTGTTACTTAGTGATTTCCAGCTTCATTCCATTGTAGTCAGAGAAATTACTTTGTATAATTTCAATCATTCTGAATTTATTGTGAGTTGTTCTGTGGCCCAGCATGTGGTCTTTCCTGGAGAATGATCCATGAGCACTTGAGAAGAATGAATATCCCACTGTATTTGGGTGTAATGTTTTGGATATGTCTATCAGGTCCAAATCCTCTAATGTATTATTCAGTCTTTATTTCTTTATTGATTCTTTGTTGGAATGTTGTGTCTAATGGTTGTAATGGTGTATTAAAGTCCCCCACTATAATTGTACAGACAACTATTTCTCCACTTAGTTTTTCTAGTGTTTGCCTCATGTATTTTGAGGTGCCCCAGTAAGGAACGTAAATGTTTATGATTGTTCTTGCTTCTTGAAAGATTACCACTTTCACTAATATATAGTGTCTGTCTTTATCTTTTACAATGATTTTTCATTTAAAGTCTGTTTTGCCTGATATTGGTATGGCTGCTCCTGCCCTTTTAAAGTTATTGTTTGCCTGTAAAATTGTTTTTCAACCATTCACTTTCAGCCTCCTTGCATCTCTTGGTCTAAGGTGGGTTTCTTGTAGACAGCAAATAAATGAATCATATTTTCTTATCTATTCTGCCAATCTGTGTCTCTTGATTGGTGAGTTTAATCCATTAATATTCATTGTTATTACTGTCAAGGTATTACTTATATTAGCCATATTTTCTTTGGGTTTATGTGTGCTATATGTTGTTTTTATTTCTCTTTTTATCTTTTTACTTTTTCTTACACTCTTCTCCAACTCTCCCTATCCTGTTTTTCCTTTCAACCTGTAGAACTCCCTTTAGTATTTCTTGAAGGGCAGCTTTCTCATTCATCTTCTCTCTTAAATTCTGTTTATGTGTGAGTGTTTTGAACTGCCCTTCATTTTTTTTTTTTTATGATCAATTTTTCTAGTTTATTCATTGAACATGTTTTTGAACGCCAGCTTTGCTGAAATAAAGAATTCTTGGCTGAAATTTTTTGTTTGTTTGTTTATTTGTTTTTTTTTTAGTACTTTATCTTACTACTGTCTTCATGCCTCCATGGTTTCAGATGAGAAATCAAGACTTAATCTTATTAGCCTTCTTTTGTGTGTAATGGATCTCTTTTCTCTTGCTGCTTCCAGTATTCTCTCTTTGTCTTGAGCATTGGACATTTTGACAAGCATATGACTAGGAGTAAGCCTGTTAAGATTTATACTGTTTTGTTTGTGCTGCACTTCCTGGACATGTACGTCCATCTCCCTGAATAATGTTGGGAACTATTCACCCATCATTTCCTCCAACACATCTTCTCTACCCTTTCCCTTGTCTTCTCCCCCTGGGATGCCTATAATGTGCATGTTTGTATGTTTCATGTTGTCATTCAAATCTCTAATTCCCTGCTGGATATTTTGTATCTTTTTATCTATCTGTTTTACTATCTGTTTGATTTCAAATGTACTGTCTTCCACATTGCTGATTCTTTCTTCTGCCTATTCATATATGCTGTTATGTGATTCTGGTGGCATTTTTGATTTCTTGGATTGTGCCATCCATCACCATCATATCTGTTATCTTTTTAAGTATGTTTACAATTTCTTCATTAGGTTTTCTCTGTGTATTCTTATTATCTTTAAACTCTTCCTTCATGTCTGTATTAGTCAGCCAAATGGGTGTTAATGTAAAATAGCAAAAATGGGAGGGTGGTGGGCCACTCTTGTGGGCGATGTTTGTGTGGGATGTGGTGGGAGGTGTAGGAGGTGGGCAACATGGGAATCCCAGTGGGTTCCTTGTAATATTTTGGGTATCTAAGCACCTCTTAAAATATATTTATATATATACATAAATAACATTTTTGTAAGCAAATGCACATATATTCATATATATTTATATATCATTTTGCAAATGTTGGTATGTATTGTGAAAATTTTGACTTTTACCCACAATAAAAATAAAAAAAAGTTAATGAAGGGAAAAAAAAATCATCACACACACAAAAAAATGGGTTGGTTTTTATAAAGGGTATTTATTTGGGGCAGAAGTCCACAGATACTAGGCCATAAAGTGTTAAGTTTCTTCTCTCACCACAGTCCATTGTCACGTGTTAGAGCAAGACAGCTTCTGGCGTTTGCCAGGGTTCAGACTTCTGGGGTGCCTCTCTTCCTGGGTCTGTGTTCCTCTCCGGGCTTAGCTCCTGTTTCTTCCACAAGGTCAGCTGTAGACGATCAGGTGAACGGCTTGCTTCTCTTCTCCTGGGGCCTTCTTTCCAACATCAAAACTGCTTCTCAAAAGACTGCTTCAACTTTCCTTTTCCTTGCCTTTTATATTCAATTCCCCACCCACCAAGGGGTGGGGCTCTATGCCCTAATCTTAACCTAATCATGCCCAGATTAACAGATCAGTTTACAAGCATGATTCAATTATATTTTTGGAATTCATAATTACATCAAACTGCCACAACGTCATTAAGTTGATTCATGATATTTGTTTGGACATCTCTCATTAGTTGTTCCATGTTCTGTACCTCCTTCTGGTTTTTAGTTTGTTAACTGGACTGGGCCATGTCTTCCTATTTCTTAATAAGGCTTGTAACTTTTGTTAGTGTCTAGGAATCTGTTTATCTTTCAGGATTTCTTCAGTTTATTAGCTTCTCTCTCTACTCTATGGTTTTATTTTGTTGTTTATCAGTGTGGTAAGGTTTCACCTTGAGACTTTATTCTATTTCCTTGCTCTTGTCTATGTTTCCTTGGGGAAAAAAAAATAGGACCAAAGAAAAGGAGAGAGGAAGAGAAAAAGAATAATAGTAATAATAATAGTAAGGGTAAGAAGACTAACTGTACAAGACCTAGGGAATTGAATAATTAACACAAATAAGAAGTACAGAGGAATAAGATTAGAAAAGTGTAATAGAACCAATGAAACAAAAAACAGAATAAAGAAATATATATAGAATGAAGTAAAATGGCTGCATTGATGAAAAGAATGGAAAGGAAAAAAGAAAAGAGAGAACAAAAAAAATAAAAAAGGAGAAAAAAGGAGAGAGAGAGAGAGAGAAATAAAAACAAGAAAATTTGAAGCCCAAACAAAAAGAGGTGTAATGGAAGAACAACAGAAAAGAGAAGATATAAAGATGAAGATGAGAAAAGAGTATAGAAGAAATATAGGTAGAGAAAATCAGTAAATGCAAAATATAAAAAAAAAAGTAACAAAGGAAGGGGAACCCAAGAAACCGGAAGCAAAACAGCAGCAATTCAGTTTTTAAATAAAGGAGAAAGAAGAAAAAAAAACAGAAAATAAACATGGAAAAATGGCCTTCTCTCTTAGACTGCTAAGGATCTCCTCAGGCTGCTGGTATTCATCAATCAATCACCCTGCAGCCTGCCCTCTATAGGTTTTAAACCAGGTTATTCCAGGTTTTAGTGAGTAAAATGAGGAAAATTTAAAAAAGGAACCTTTTAAAAAATAATAATAATAAGAGACCCAAGAAAAGCTAATACAAAGAGAATGTCTATATGTTCCCTGTCATAAAGTTTCAGCTGGATGCCTGATACCTCAGTGGATCACTTCTCAAAGAAATGCCAGGAATCAAACCAGTGGCCTCATATATGCTAGGCATACCCAGCCAAAGGGGTGCTGATGCAAAATACCAGAAATTGGTTGGTCTTTATAAAGGGTATTTATTTGGGATACAAGTCCAGAGTTACCAGGCCATAAAGCTTAAGTTTATTCCCACACCAAAGTCCATTGCCACGTGTTAGAGCAAGACAGCTGCCAATGCTTGCCAGGGTTCAGGCTTCTTGGGTTCCTCTCTTCCCAGGGCTGCATTTCTCTCCAGGCTTAGCTCCTCTGTTTCCTCCACAAGGTCAGCTGTATACTATGAGGCTCTCTGGACTTTGCTTCTCCCCACAAGGCCATCTGTGAAATCTCAGACAAATGGCTCATCTCTATCCTGGGGCCTTCTCTTCTTCCTCATCAGAACTCCAACATCAAAACTGCTCCCTCTGTCTTTTGCCTTTCCTTTTATATTTGATTCCCACCCCTGGGGCTTAACACCCTATTGATGTGGCCCAGTCAAAGCCCCAATCATAACCCTATCATGCCCAGAGTAGCAGACCAGTTCACAAGCACTTTTGGAATTCATAATTACATCAAAAATCCACTTTTGGAATTCACAATTACATCAAACTTCCAAACAGCTACAGCAGGAATTCTTGCACTGAGCTACACTGTCTCTTTAGGTTACTGAGCCTTTCAGAAGGCTATTTGCCCCTTTTCCCTAAGGCAGGTTAAATTCCATACAGTCCACCAGAGTCCTGCTGCCTGTTTCTGCCTCCTATCTGATGTAATTCATCTCTTTATATAGGTAGCTGGGCATGACAGCTTGCCTGAGGAGATCCCCCTCCCCTCTTCCTTTTGAGTCAGGATCTGTTCCAATATTCAAGGAGGGTTGCCTGTCTAATCTCACTGCAAAAAAACACTTTCCCCCCACCCAGACCCTTCTTCATCCCAGGGAATCTGCCATCACACTCCATTCAGAGCATGGAGCCAGTGGTTCCAAGCAGGCTCTTTGTTTTGAGGACAGGATGTAATTGCCTCTCCCAGCTACAGTGTTGAGAAACTCACAATTTTCCTTTGGCTTCTTTATATTTCCTATACTCTTCTAGGTGATTCAGAGCACCTTCCTGTTCTATATATATCCAGAAGAGCTGGCATAGAGAAAGATGTCTGCTCCCCTCTGTTAGATACAAATTCCTAAGTAATTTCTTTTTATTGCTGGGATGATGTTTTATTGTATGGATATGCTACAGTCTTTTATCCATTTACCTATCGAAGAACATCTTGATTTCTTCCTTTCTTATGTAATTATATAAAGCTAGTTATAGATATAATCATTATTATTACTTTTCTTCTGCTCTTTTTAAATTTAATTTGCATTTCTTTTTCTAGTTTCCTAAGGTATAAGCTTAAATTATTGATTTTAGTATTTTCTTCTTTGCTAATATATCATTAAATGCTATATATTTTCCTCTAACCACTGCTGTTATAGGTTGAATTATGTACCCAAGAAAATCATATTCTTGTTCTTAATCTGTATTCCTTTGTTGGTGAACTCACTGTAAATAAGAAGTCTTGAAGATGTTATTTTTTTATTTATTATTATATATAAAATTTTATTGAACTATATCATTCCTACATGAACATCCATAAATAATATTTGTATAGTAAAATTTTTGAACTTACAAAAAAGCATACATATCATCATACAGGGATCCCATTCTTCACCCCACCACAGCAACCACCACCACCACCTTGCATTTGTGTGAAATATTTGTTACAAACTATGAAAGAGCATCATCAATATATTGCTACTAACTATAGCCCATATGTTACATTTAGTATGTTTTGCCACAACCCATCTTATTACTAAAACCCTGTATTAATATTAGATATTTGTCGTAGTTCATGAGAGAACATTATCATATTTGTTCCATTAACCACAGTCCATATTCCACCACAGGATTTCCTGTGTTATACATTCCCAAGCTTTGTACAATCCATTCAAAGCTGACACTCAGTGGCTCTCATTTTCATCACAGAATTGTGCTGTCATAACATCAGTGAATTTTAGAATGTTTTCATTACTCCAAAAGGAAAAATACCATACTCCCTTGCACCTCCCTATTATTGTCCCTTAGAATTGATAGAATAGCTTCATTGCCACAGCTGCAAAAATATTGCAATATTATTAACTATAATCCATAAGTTACACGAGTTGTAGTTTCAGAATGTATCACAAAACTCATTTTTTAAAAATATTTTTTATTTTTAAAGAATCTTTAGATTACATAAATATTACATCACAAATATAGGGGATTCCAATATACCCCAACCCCTCTCCTCCCACACTTTCCCACATTAACGACATCATTCATTATTGTGGTACATCTGTTACAATTGATTAAAACATATTGAAGCATTGCTGGTAACCAGTGATTATAGTTTATATTATAGTTTGCACTTTGACCCACGCATTTTTTATAGGTTTTGGCAAACTGTAAAATGTCCTGTATCTATCACTGCAATGTCATGCAGAAAAAAATTCAACATCTTGAAAATGTCACCATATTATACCTATTTCTCTCTCTCCCTCCCCTCAGAACCTCTGGTGACCTGTCTTTATTTCACTAGTACAAGTTCTTCCACTGCTAGAATAAGTCTATAATTGAATAATAATAAGAATATTTTAGTCCATTATTCATTCCTCAATATTGAATATTTTGGGATGTTGAGGCCCTCTCTGTTACAAATTGAGAGGGGCTTAGATCTCACAGGGCAGATGGATGGAATTGTCTTGCTTGTAGATGCAGAACTCTCTGTTCCTTGGGATGGGTATTGTCCATTACTATCCCCTTGTTAGTTGTCCTGAGTGAGCACAGTGAACTGGAGAGTAAGTATTGCAGCTCTGCTGAGATTCAGGGCTCAAATGGCATATGAACCGACTGATATCACCATATTCTTAATACTTTGCAAAAGAAGAACATTCTTATACTATTATGCACAATCTTCATCCACCACCAAAATCACTGTTATACATTCCTTAGATTATTCTCTAGCTTCCTTTCAAATGACATTTATGTCCACAGATCCATCCCTTTCAACAAAAATCACATTTATAAATCAACAGTGTTATTTATACCCACCATAATGTTTTACCACAAACTCCATTCATTTCTACACTTATACAATAAACCTTATTACAATTCTATATACATTAAACATCAGATCCCATTCTCAAGCAATATTCTATTTCCTAGTAACCTATACTTCAGGCTTTACTTCTTTGACTTTACTCATCACAATTTGTTCATATTACTGAGACTGTAAAATATTTGTCCTTTTGTGTCTGGCTTATTTCACTCAGAAGATGTTATTTTTTGTTAAGGTATGGCCCAACTGAGGGAAGATGTGTCTTAATACAGATTACTTGATTTATTCCAAAGAGTAGACCACAGGGAGAAGGAGAAATTTAGCTAGAACCATGAAGAGAAAGGAGAGAATATCACCATGTGGTGAGAAAGCCAAGGAACCTCATGAATTGCTGGCAATCCAGCATCAGATTTCAAAAATTTTCATTTTATTTTTTATTTTTTGGAGGAAAACATGGTCTCCTTGAGACATGATTTTGGACTTCTAGCTTCTGAAACTGTGAGCCAATAAATACCCTTTGTTTAAGCCAACCCATTTTGTGGTATTATTATACCAGTTCTGGAAAACTAAGACAACCACTTTTGCTGTATCACAGAAATTTTGATAGATTGAGTTACCATTTCTATTTAATTTAGAATATTTTTATATTTTTTTGAGAATTTTTCTCAGTACCATATGTTATTTAGAATTGTGTTGTTTTAAACTCCAAATATTTTGTAATTTTCCAGCTTAACTTCTGTTACTGACTTCTAGTTTCATTCCATTATTGTCTCAGAGCATACATTGTATGATTGTTTTTCTGTAAAATTTGTTGAAGTGTGTCCTATGACCTAGGGTGTGGTCTTTCTTTCTGAGATTTGCATGTGATCTTGAAAAGAATGTGTATTCTGCTGTTGGATTAGTATTCTTTATTTCTCAATTATATCCCTTTGATTAATGGTACTGTTCAAGCCAAATTTATTCTTATTTATTTTGTACCTGCTGGATCTGTCAATTACTGAGAGAGGGGTGTTGAAGTCTTCAACTATAATAGTCAGTTTGTCTATTTGTCCTTGCTACAGTATCAGTTTTTACCTAATGTATTATGACTTCCTGTTTCTAGGCACATGTACATTAAGGATCATTATGGCTTCTTGGAGAAATTAGCCCTTTAGCATTATGTAATGCCCCGTTTTATCCCTGATAATTTTTCCTCCTTGGAAATTTTCTTTGCCTGAAATTCTTATAGCTATCCCAGATTTCTTTTGATTAGTGATACAATGTATATCATTCTCCATAACTTTTCTTTTAATCTATCTTTTATTATTTAATTTGGGTTTCTGATATTCAGTATAGTATGGTCTTGTCATTTTACCCACTCAGAAAGTATTTGTTCTTTAGACCACTCATATTTAAAATGAGTATTGATATAATTGGAATAATATCTATGATATTTTTAACTGTCTTCTATTCCTTGACTTCTTTCTTTCTCTTTGTCTTCCTCTATTTATATGCCTTCTTTGTTTTCAATTGAGCATTTAATATGATTTTATTTTCTCTCCTCTTTTAGCATACCAGTTACATTTTAAGAAGTTGTATAATTTTTATCATAGAGATTCCAGTACACATTTATAGCAAATGGAAGTCCACTTTCCAATAAAACTATACTGTTTCATAGGAAGTGCAAGTATCTTAAACATATACCCAATTATTCTCTTTCATGTCTATTAACATTGCTGTAATCCATTTCATTCATCTATAAGATATAATCCTCCACTGTATTGTTTATATTACTCTTTAGAACAGACTTATTGGTTAGAGAATTTGAGAAAAAGAAGAAATTTTATGTTATTTAATTTATTCCCACTGGAATGCTCTCCCTTTCTTCATATAGATCAAGGTATCTCACCTATTGTTTTGGTTTGAGTCTTTTGTGGACCCCAGAAAATTATTTTCTTAAATCGGTCCATTCCTGTGTGTGTGAGAACCCTTTGATTGGATTGGATTCAGTTGTGAATTTTGATTGGATTGCTTCAGTAAGGTGTGTCTCAGGGTGGAGTTTTGTCTTCTTGTTGTAATTCTTCATAAATGAAGTACTGAAATCAGAGACACACAGAGAAACCACGCTGAGACAGAGACCCCAAAGAGGCTGAAAGTGACACAGCCTAGAAAAGGGAGAGATAAGCCATATGCCTGATCGCCCATAACTGAACTCCAGAGACAGACAGAGCTACCATTATATCCTGTCATGTGCATGATCACCCATAACTGAGCTCAGGGAGAAAGTAGTCTTGGAGGGAAAGGCAGAAATTGGCTGTTGTTGGGCCTTGCCACTTCCTGTAGTTCAGTATCAACAACAGCTGATCTTTCATGAGACAGTAGTCTGATAATGCTGGGATTTGAATATTTTCACAGCATTAAAACTATAAGATTTTAACTTAATAAATTCCTATTATAAAAACCAACCTGTTTCTGGTGTTTTGCATTGGCAATCCATAGCCAATTAAGACAGCTATATTATTTTCCTTACCTGTAAAGCTTCTTTTAACACATCTTGCAAATGGTGGCAAATTCCCTCCCGTTTTAGTTTATTGATCATGTCTTTATTTCTCTTTCATTTTTTTTTTAGGTATTGGGGCTGAGGATTGAATTGAGGACCTTGTATGTGGGAAGAACCACTGAGCCACATTGGCTCCCCAGAGTTTTTGTTTGTTTGTTTATTTGTTTGCTTGCTTTTTGTTTGTTTTTGTTTTTAGGAGGCACCTGGGACTGAACCCAGGACCTCCCATGTGGAAAGCAGGCACTCAACCACTTGAGCCACATGCATTCCCCTCTCATTCATTTTTGAAGTATTGTTTGCTGGATACAGAATTTTAAATCTGTGACTTTTTTTTCCATCAGTGTTTTTACTATTTCATTCCTTTCTTTTCTTGTTAGCAGTGTTTTTGGAGAGAATTCTGATTTAATTCTTATTCTTGTTACTCCATAGGGAAGTTTTTTGTTTTGTTTTGTTTTGTTTTTGTGTTTGTTTTTTGGCCTCTAGCTTTTTGCAAGGTTTTCTTTGCAAGGTTTCTGATCTATATTATTTTCCTTACATGAAAATCTTCTTTCATCATAACTTGCAAGGCAGATCTATTGATGACAATTTCCCTCCATTTTTATTTATTGTATCATGTCTGCATTTCTCCTTAACTTTTGAAATGCATATGAAATTTACTAAATGATAACTTTGCTCAGTGCAGTGAAGAAAACTTTCTTGCCCTTTATGATATGGAAAATTGTCCCCACTTCCTTACCCACAAATAGGCTCCAGTTTTTCATGGTCTTGTTGCTCAGGATGCATAGATAACTCAGATTACATTGGTAAATCTTGGTAATCTTGGCTGAGCTTTGTGACATCATAACAGAAAGTCACTCTCTCCCTTGGCAGCTCATTTCCAGGTCCTCTCCCTTAGATTTTGTCATCAAATGGCTCTGATCCACAATCAGAGGAAACACAAATTCTTTAGTTTATGTGCCTTCAAGAGATACTCCAGGATCATCTTGTATTTTCCCTGCCCCAGTCCTGCATCAACCCTCTCCATGGACCTCTGAATCATTTTGTTTGAAAACTGTATTTAAAACCAAGATCTGCTTGTGTGTATGTTCATTTCTACTGGCGTTTCCCTGCTTCAGGTCTCTTTCAGTCAACAAATCTAATAAATGCCTGAACATTAATCCATACACAAAAATTATCTAGAGCTATTCTGTAGATATTTATATATATTTAAAAGTGTGAGTTTATCTTGTTACCTCCAACTCCATTCTAACACCACAGGGTTTATTCAGGTTCTCCCAGGTTTATTCAGGTTCTCCCAGGTCTATTTATAATTTCTTTATCCAGCATGGAAGAAACCTTTTTCTCATTGAGTAAACATATTTACAGTTTGCCAAATGCTCAGATAGAAAAAAAAGTAGTTTCTGAGTTGCTAACCTTTACACCAGTGAGAAGTAAATTTACCAGATACAGAATTGTGTTTTTCTGTGGTTCTTTAGGCTGTCAGTCTTATAGAATCCAGTCAAAAGAATTTTCCAAAATCATATAAATTGGTCTGTTTCCTCCCACCCCTCCCAGTGGCCACATGATTTATTTATAACTTGTTAGATTCATTTGTCATAGTCTACACTTCATCTTCACCCAATTTAACATTCACTTCTTTTATAGAATCTACAGATCAATAGGTTTTGATGAATGCATACAACCATGTAGCCATGACCAAAAAAAAAACCCCACAAAGCAGTTCCTTCAACCCCATACATCATAATGTTATACAATTTTGTTTAATCCCCATTACCCCAAATGGAATTTTTTAATTCAGCAATCTGATTTCCATTTAATTAAAATAGGAAAAAAAAATACATGAGTAGTGGGAGAAAAGTCAGATTCAATTGACATACTTTAAATGACCTTACTTATAATTCCTGTTCATATTTCTTGATGTCCCAGCTTGTTCCTCATGTGCCTCAGTTCCCATGATGCCAGAGAGGAAGCTAATTGAACTATGGCACAAAACTTAGATCACCACCAAAATTAACTCCTGACCTTAAAAATGACTGGATTGCTGCTGCCATTTGATTCACTGCAGGGAAGTGTTCAGTGTCACAAGGAAGAACTGGCTCAGCCTGCAAATAAGATGTGGCAACCTCTGAAGGTGTGCATCCTTCTTGGCCCTGGTCTCTGGGGATTGAAGATGGCCCTGAAAACCCAGGTCCCTTTAGTGAAGAAGGGATATGTCTGCCTATGGAAAGAGTCACCTGGGCCCATCCTGAATCACTCCTAACTGACACAGTCCCAAATATATGCCTATATGAGAAACCCAGCTGATTTGTGCCTGCATGAATGCTCCTAGTGGATATAGCACTGGAATGGGTGCTTCCATGAAAGGCTGGATTTGTAGTTACCACCTACAGTTTCCCAGACAAGTTCAAGTCTCTGGTGAGGTGAGGACTGGCCCCTGCTTGGCTTGCTGTACAGTTACCAGAAACTACACAGGATCTAACTTCTTCAGGATATATTGATGTACCTGAGAAATTACTAATGATTTCATGTTGAAAACTCATAGCTCATCATCTTTTCTTGTGATTCCTTTAAGAATCAGTAAGTAGGAAAATAAATATGGCATTCACTTTTAAAATGACAAATTTGCAATATATATATGAAAAGATCTCTTATCTGGAAATGTAGAATTTAAATGAAATGATGTAAATTCTGTAAATATACAGTTGAACATTTGTTTTTGATCATTTTTAAGCAGCCTAAATTAAATTGGTATGAGTCTTCTTAGGTTATCCAGAGTTAGTGTTTCTCATATTTCAAATGCTACATTTTAAGAATTTGCTCACATTTTAAATTATATGTTTTAAGCTGTTAATATTAAAGGTTCCTTTACTCCAACATTTAATTTTTAGTAACAGAGTATGAGATAGGGTCTGCTTAAACTCTGGAAATGTGGAGATAACCAAGGCATGAGTCATGTCTTCAAGGAGACCCCAGCCCAAATATAAAGGTAATGGAAAAGTCTAGATTACCTATACAAGGGTCTGAAATATAGCATCACTCTAGGTATATTTTATTGAATGAAGGAAGAACTAAAGTGTGTCTTTTGAACAGGAAAGTTTTCTGATGGAGCAGTTTATGTACAATAATGTACACATATTGAAGCTATAACACCAAACAGGTGTACTTTATCATGAATTATGCTAGTGTCCCACACAACACCAAACAGCACCCCACACACTTAGCAGCTCCTCACAGAGCTATAATACAGGGGTTAGGAGATATCCATAGTCATAGCAATGAAGAGCAGCAATTCTGCAACACAAAAGGCCATGTTAGGAATTACTTCTGAATAATTCAACTCCCATAGGATATGGTTCTTTTCTCTGTTACCAGATCTCAAGTAGCTTATACATAACAATGCATGGAAAACTTCAAATGCAGCTTTTTTGATGAGGACAAAGTACATGAATGTGGAGGCTGATGCTGAAACTGATGGCCCCTGTAATGAGAGAAGGCCATAGTGTAGAGGGAAAAGAAGAAGTAAAAAAAGAGAACCTGAATCTGTGGTGTTTCTGAGAAAATTGCAGGACAAATTCTGTTATCAGTGTTTGGTTGCTCATGGCCATTTATTTATCTAAGAGTATTTCTCTACAGTAGAACTACAAAAAAAAAAAAAAAAAAAAAAAAACATTTTAAATAATTTTCAATATATGTAAGTCAAGATAGAATCATGGGTCTAATTCTCCTCAAATTTAGCCACATTATAAATAACTATCACCTGCTAACAATGTCCTCCAAGACAAAATCTTGGGGGTAAGGATGGAAAGAGCATTTAATCTTCTCTCAGTACCTCTGTCATTAATTTTAGGATTCAATCCTCCTATCTATTGTCATTTCCATCTTTCCATCATTCTTCCCATTCATTCTTCCAATCTCCTTCCTATCTTCACTTCTTCCGTCACTCTCATCTTCAACCATTCCATTTTCTCATTTATCCTACCTTCCAGGGAAATTTCCATAATTCAATACCAAACTACCCTCTGAAGTACCTTCTCATCCCCATCCACCTCTCTCCATGCGGAAATGTTGATCTTCTTAAAGTACAAACCTCACTAAGTTCTGCATCTGCTCAGGCCAGCCATGGCATCACCTGTTCTAAGGATGATGTCCACATTCTACTGTGAGGACCTAAACTGTGTTCTTGTGCTGCCTGTAAGTTCCAGTCTGGCTTCTCCTCCACCCAAAAAATCTCTCTAGCCCCTCTGTCTGGAAACAAATTCTTTCTCTTTTCTCTTCTATACCCCAGATAAACTGTTCCAGACTTATTTTTTTTTAATTTATTTATTTTTTATTGTGGGTAAAAATCAAAATTTTCACAATACATACCAATATTTGTAAAATGATATATAAATATATATGCATATATGTGCATTTGCTTACAAAAATGTTATATATATATATATATATATATATATATATATATATATATATTTTAAGAGGTGCTTAGATTACCTAAAATATTACATGGAACCCACCGGGATTCCCATGTTGCCCACCTCCCACACCTCCCACCACATCCCACAAAAACATCTCCCATAAGTGTGGCCCACCACCCTCAATGGACTTACACATCCTGGGGCCTTGCCACCAACCATAGACCGCAGTTCACATCGTAGACCACATTCTCACCACACACAGTTACGAGTGGTGTGTGCTGATTTAAAATGGCCTATATCCGTTGCCACAGCAGTACTCAGGACAACCTCCAAATCCTAAAGAAGGCCCTGTATTTCAACTGCACATCCCCTCCCTGCCCTGAAAGTGCCAAGTGGCCACTGGCTCCACCTCACTGTTATAATTTCTTCCATTGCTAGAACCACCATATGTGTATAACTGAATATCATCAAGTCTCCTCTAGTCCATAGTTCTTCCTCCAATTCTGAGGGGCCTGGGATGGTGATGTCCATTCCACCTCCAAGTGAGAGAGGGCCCATATCCCATGGATATGGTGGTGGGATGATCCTGCCTGCAGATGCAGGCCCTCTCCATTCCCTGGGCTGGCCATTGCCCATCATTGTCTCCTCTCCAGGTGACTTGGATGAGTCCATTGAGCTGTAGGGTAGGAGTTGCAGCTCCACCGAGATTCCACGCACACCTGGCACATAGGTAGGCCAGAGGCTCCAGTCTCTGGAAGTACACCTAAAAACTCCCGCATCATATATAGGTTTGAATAGAAGGGACTGATGAACCATGTGCAGGGAGGACTTATTTGAGTTCAAGTCTGTCACTCTCAGGAGCACAGATTCCAAACTAGAGCCCACTATTAAGGCGTCAGTCTCTGGGGCTATCCCCCTTATATAGGACCTGGGTGTATCCAGAGCTCTCAGGAGCCCCTCTGTGTGGGGTGATAGGCACTTTGATGTTCTATGAGCTCCTACTGAGGTTTGCATGAGAACTGCCTCTGGGATGACCTCCAGACTCTCTTTGAAGTCTCTTAGCTGCTTGAACTCATTTGTCTTTACCTTTTCCCCCTTTTATTCAAGGTCTTTTTCCAGTTGTGTTGCCAGTTGGCACTTGGTATTAATCCCTCATTGCCAGGGAGGCTCATCCCCGGGAGTCATGTCCCACGTTGGGGGGAAGGTAATGCATTCATTTGCTGAGTTTGGCTTAGATAGAGGCCACATTTGAGTAACAAGGAGGATCTCAGTTGGCAACCCTTAGGCATCCCACAACAGCAAGCTAAGTCTCAGTTGTAAGAACAAAGACTCACAAGGGTAGTCATCATTAAAAAGAACTCATCAGTGGGTCATCCTCTTTTGACTGACAGTGTCCCTGCACTCAGAGGACTATTGCTGCTCTCTTGGAGACTGTGGCAGAGCTCTCCATGCTAGGAATTCAGATTCCCTCATTTATTGTGTGGTTGTCCACTCATCGTGACCATGCCCCATCTTTTGATCTTTGAACAATTTTGTATATCTTTCATGTATATTCGGAAGAACTAACTACCATGAATCCCCCCTCCCAGGCACCCCCCACCAATAATCCCCTGCAGTACCCATTGTAACCCTTCTGTGATCCAAATCCTCCATGAACATTTAGTCCATAAAATAATCAAATACACTTAATAGGGTAAAGAAACAACAATGTTAAGCTTACATGCAAGAGACAAACATAGGGAAACTCAGGAAAAAAAAACACTTATTTTTATTCCTCAATGACTAGCAGGAACTTCAACTATTATTTTAGAGGCAACTTTTCTCCCTTCAGTTTGCCAGCATGTGCCTCATGTATGTTGTGGAACCCATGTTTGGAGTATAAATATTTATTATAATGATTTCTTCTTGGTGAATTACCCCTTTTATTAAAATATATAATGAACTTCATCTTTTATGACAGTTTTACTTTTAAAATATACTTTGCCCAATATCTGCATCACTTCTCCAGAACTATTTTGCTTGCTTTTTGCCTGTAATATCTTTTTCCAAACTTCCATTTTCAATCTGATTATGTCGTTATATTTGAGCTGAGTCTCTTGTAGATATCATGTATCAGATGGCTCATATTTTTTATTCATTCTATCAGTCTATGTTCTTTAAGTGGGGGATTTTAATCCATTAACATTCAATGTTATTGATGTACAGGCATTATGTATTTTGTCCATTTTATCCTTTGGCTTTTTGTTGTCATATCTTACTATTGTCTGTCTTCTTATCCTTGAAGTTACTCATATTCTTTCTTTATACACCCTTCTCCTTTCAATCTGAGTTCCAAATTGACCAAAGTTTGGAGCTCGGGTCTCAGAAAGGGTGGTCTGCTTAGGGAAAACTGAGGCAGATCCAAAGATGAGGTAGGACATTGTGCAGGCATCAAAAGGAATCTGCAATCAGTAGGGAGAGGAGCCACCAAGAGGAGTACTTCTGTGAGATTATGTTCAAAGTCTTTTCAGGAACCTAAACAGAGAATGCATGAAAAACCCCAATTCACATCCAAGTATAGAGACCAATGAGCCATGGAAACTAGGAAAAGCTAAGGCAAAGACAAGCTGAGTTGTATTCTTTAGGGCCTTGTAACTGTAAGCTTTTACCTCTAATAAATATACTTTATAAAATTCAACAGATTTCTGGGACTTTTCATTGGTACCCCTTTGGCAGAATAACACAGAAAGAAATAGCAAAATACAGAGGATGATGATTTAGAGCCTGCACAGCCTCCTGGAAAACATTGTTTCTGGTATGCAAGGTATTGCCATATAGTTTTTGCCATAATTAGGTTTTCAAAAGGCCATTCCACAGTTCTATCGATCCAACCACTTCAGGATGATGGGGAACATGGAAAGACCAGTGAAGTTCATGAATTTGTGCCGATTCCCATATACCATTTGCTGTGAAATGGTTTCCTTGATCAGAGGTAATGTTGGGTAGAACACCATGCCTGTGGATAAAATGTTCAGTAAGCCCATGGATGGTAGTTTTGTAAGAAGAATTGCATGCAAGGAAGGAATATCCAGAGTTATGTGCATTTTCCAGTTAGGAAAAAATCACTGTCTCTTCCTGATGGAAGTTGTCCAATGTAACCAACCTGCCAACAGATAGCAGGCTGATCACTTCAGAGAATTTGCCATATTGTGGACTGAATGTAGGTTTCTGCTGCTGGCAGATGGGACATGCAGCAGTGGTTATAGATAAATCATCCTTGGTGAGGGGAATTCCATGTCGTTGAGCCCATGCATAACCTCTTTCCTTACCACCATGGCTACTTTGTTCATGAGCCTATTGGGCATGGACAGGAGTGGCTGAGGAAAGAGACTGAGTGCTAGCCAGAGAGCAGGTCATCATATCTCCTTGATTATTGAAATATTCCTCTAATGAAGTAACCCTCTGTTGAACATTCACTTGTGACACAAATATTTTCATGATTTTTGCCCACTCAGAGAAGTCTACCCACATATCTCTTCCCCAGACCTATTAGTCAACATTTTCCTAATCACGTTCCCTGCAAGTCCCTGACCATCTAGCCAAACCATTGGCAAAAGCTCTTGAATCAGTGTACAAATGCACATGTGGCCATTTCTCCTCCCAAGCAAAATGAATAACCAGGTGCATTGCTCAAAGTTCTATTAACTGGGAGGATTTTTTTGCCCCCACCACTGTAGCTCAGGGACACCCCAAAAAGGACCTGCAGTACAGTATCTGTCTACTTTCAGATGGTACCTGCATATCATGCAGAAGCATCTGTAAAGTAGGCCTTACTTTTCTCTTCCTCAGTCAAATGATTGTGAGGAACTCCCCAGGAGGCCATGGCTGTGGGCTGAGAAAGAGAAGGTAACATGGCAGAAGTGACAGCCATAGGCATTTGGGCCACTTCCTGATGTAAATTATTTGTGCCTTCAGGACCTGCTTGAGGCCTATCTCATAAATACCACTTCTATTTTATGATAAAGTTCTGCTGTGCACATTCCATTTTATGGTTTTGTTGGTCAGACAATCTCCAGCTCATGCTAGGCATCTCAGGTCTGATGGTAACTTGGTGGCCCATGGTTAAACCTTCAGTCTCTTCTCCAGGCAAAAAACAGTTTCTCAAAAGCAGAGTAGTTACCTACTGTGGATGGCAAGGATTTGCTCAAAAATCCTAAAGGTCCATATTTTGATTCTTCTATAGGGGCCTGCCAAAGGCTCCAGAGGGCATCTCTACTTGCCACTGATACTTTCAGCACTATTGGATCTGCTGGATCATATGGCCCAAGTGGCTGTGCAGCTTGCACAGCAGCCTGGACATGTCATTTAGCCTCCTCGTGTTCTGGTCCCCACTCAAAACTAGCTTCTTTTAAGGTCACTCAGCAAATGGACTAGAGTAGCACACCAAAATGAGGAATATGTTGTCTCTAAAATCTGAAGAGACCCACTAAGCATTTGACCCACATTTTTTTGGTCTTAGAAAGGGTCAGATTCAAAAGCTTGTCCTTCAATTTAGATGGCATATCTCTACAAGCTTATACAACTGGCAACATAGAAATTTTACCGAGGTGAATGTCCCTGTGTTTTTATTGGATTTATTTCCCATCCTACTTCTCAAAAATTCCTTACTAATAAGTCTAGAGTAATTGCTATTTTTGCTCTCTAGTTCAATCACCATGATATCACCATTATAATGGATCCATTTGCTGTCTTGTTGGAGGAAGAGATAATCAAGTTCTCTATGGACACTATTATAACATAAGGCTTGGGAGTTGATATACCCTTAAGGCAAGAGAGTTAAGGTATATTGCTTGCCTTGACAGCTGAAAGCAAATAATTTCTGTTGATCCTTACTAACAGCAATTGAAAAAAAAGCATTTGCCATATCAATAGCTGCATACCAGGTACCAGGGTATGTGTTAATTTGTTCAAGTAATGATAGCACATATGAAACAGAAGCTACAATTAGAGTCACCATCCTGTTAAGTTTCTGATAATCTACTGTCATCCTCGAAGATCCATCTGTTTTATGCACAGGCCAAGTAGCAGAGTAAAATGGTGATGTGGTAGGTATCATTACCCCAGCATTCTTCAAATACTTGATGGTGACACTGATCTCTGCAATCCCTCAAGAAAATTGGCATTGCTTTTGATATACTATTTTGTTTGGTGGGGTAACTCTAGTGGCTTCCACTTGGCCTTTTGTAACATAATAGCCCTTACTTCAAAGGTCAGGGTACCAATGTGGGGATTCTTTCAGTTACTGAGAATGTTTATTCCAATTATGCCTTTTGATACTAGGGAAATAACCACAGGACAGGTCTGTGGACACACTGGACCCACTGAGAGATGGAACTGAGCTAAAACTACATCAATCACCTGGCCTTCATAATCCCCTACTCTGACTGGCAGACCACAGCGATGTTTTAGGGCTTCTGGAATTAATGCCTCTTCTAAGCCAGTGTCTAATAATCAATGAACTGTCTAATCATTTCCTTTTCCTCTACACACAGTTACCCTGGTTAAATGTCATAGGTCTCTTTGAGGAAACCTGGGAGGAAGATTAACAGTATAATTTTTTGTCAGTGTAACAGGATCCTTCCCCAACTGGACCTGGCCTTTCCCATATTCAAAGGGCTCTCTGTCTGAAAACTTTCTCAAGTCTGGGAATTGATTAAGGAGCTATGACTCCTTATTTCTGTATTTCAAGTTAGTGTTTTGTTCGCTTGACCTAGGTCCCTTCAGCTGATGCAGATGAAGTAGGAATTTAGTAGACTGTGCATCTATTTTACATTCAGGTACTCCATGTTCTATTGGACAGCATGATAGGTCTATGCAACTCAGACTCTTTTGATTGCTGCTTTGAGTCTATCTTTCATTGTGTTAGCCATGCCCACCTTGACTTTGGTGATTAAATGCTGCTACCTGGCTTCTACCATCCTGAGATCTATTCATACCCACAGTGGTTAAGGATCCTAGTTCCATGACAGTTGTTCCCACAGTAATATCTGACCTACAGAGAAGAACAACCACAGAGATCTTCAGGGAAGATGGAATAAATCTTAAAAATTTATGCCTCACAGTAGTGGCAAAAGGTATGTCCTCTGAACATTCCTGGGGTAGGTGAGCAGTTCTTAAATGGTGAATCCATTCTAGCATTTCAATCTATCTAAGCCTTGGATCTCCTCATCTACAGTATACCAAGGTAAATCAGGCATCTTGATCTCTGGCATTATAGACCATCATTTGGTCTATAATGTTTAAGCCAGCCACCCAAACAAGCTGTTAGAGTCCGTTTTAACTCCTCAGTCTACAACAATGAATCCAGTATCTCTGCTTAGTGTGCTCATATCAATAATTTCTCCCTGATCCAACTTTATATTCCTTTCACCATTATCCCATACCCTTAATATCCATTCCTACACATATTGCCCTGATTTCTGTCTATATAAATTAGAACTCATGCAGTTCTTTTAGATTATAGCATACTTCCCCATGGGGCATATTTTGTACTTCACCTTTGGGGTTTTTTGTGATTTGCATCTAGTTATAAGTTTGAAAGAGAAGTGGGGTGGTGGGGCTGGGTAAGGAGGAAAAATAGTGTCTTGCAGGCTAATTACCTCAGTCCATTCCCTGGTAATGAGATTGGATTCATTTCTTCAGGCAAGGGTTTGATGACAGACTCCTCAGGTCAGGATGGAGATTGGGTGATGGTTTCATCATTCCAGTGAGGAGGTTGAGAATCACTGGGGAAAGCTCGAGTTTGGGTAGTGCCGGCAAAAGGTTGAGTGGTCTCCTTAGGGCAGACAATTACAGGTTTATTTAGCAAAGTCTCAGCAAAATTTAGAATTGCAATGCTTTCCCACATCATTACCCATATGTTCCATCCCAATTCTTTCCAACCATTGCCTTCACTTTAACAGCAGATGCCTTACAAAGTTGAGATTTTGGTTTCCATTTTAACGCTGGAACTTATACAATGAGACTGTGACTCTGGTTTTCAGAGCTCTCAACTCTATGGCTGGACAAAAGAAGATTTTCTTTCAGAACACACATAGAAAGTTCACATCATTCATGCATAGATAAGTTACAAATTTGAATTCTTATGCTCATGCCTCCCATTTGTAATTGTATCCAGTGTATTTCAGAACAGCCAGCCAACATCATTGTACCTTTTAACTACACAAAACTGTTAAGGTGATTAAAAAAAACACACTCACCCAGCTCCTTGCCTTTTATGAGCATGGAAGTAGTCATATGTAGAGGTGATATTTTGTGTATCTTGATTGCTAGCTAATCCCATGGACTGTCAGTGGCCTCTTGATTACTGGAAACAAGAATCATTAAAGCCCTTGAACCTCTTTTTGCACGTAACTATGAAACTTGTCATCCAATGAGTCAAGACAGGGGTGTCATGTGCCCCAAGGGGATGGAGAGGAAGGAACAGAAAAGATCAAATGGGGTATTTAGTGGTCAGGGGAAATGTTTTTCATTACCTTACAGTAATGGACACAGGACATGATGAATATCATCAAAAATTATTAAACTGTGCCATCTAAATTGTAAACTACACTGTAAACCATTGGCAATGTTTAGAAGTTATGTTTCACTGTCTGTATAACAGTTATAACAATGCTAAGACCCACCTACAAAAAGGTTTTAATATGGGGTGAGGAAAGGGGGAGGAGGTTGGGTATATGAGTCTCTAGTATTCTGTGTGTGACTTTGCTATGACCTAAAACTTCTTTGAAAATTAAATGAAAATTTGGTAGACACTGGGGAGTGAGAGGGGGAAGGTTCCACGGTATAGATTGGACACCTGATAATGCAATGATAAAAGGGAAAAAAAATTTTTAATTTTGTTTTTTCCCATTTTTTGAATGTCCCAATCCTTTAATTACATTTTATATTAATTTTTTCCTGAGTTTCCATGTATTTTATCTCTTGCATTTAAGCTTATCATTATTATTTCACTTTCCTATTAATTGTAGTTGGTTATTACATGGGCTTCATCTTCAAGGAAGGTTTAGATCACAGAAGGGTTACAATGGGGGCTGCAAAGAGTCATTGGTGGGGGGTGTCTGGGATAGGGGGTTCATGGGAGGAAGTTCATCTGAATATACATGAAAGATATATAAAATTGTCCAAATGTCAAGGGATGGGGCATGGTCACGGTGGGTAGACAATAACTCAGTAAATGAGGGAATAGTGAATTCCCAGCCTAGAGAGCTCTGCCACATTCTCCAAAGGAACAGCAACAGTCCCATGAGTGTAGGGGCAGCGTCTGGCAAAGGAGGATGGTCCACTAATGGGTTTTTGTTATTGATGACTAGCCTTACGAGTTTTTGCTCTTGTAATTGAAACTTAGCCTACTGTTACAGGGTGTCTAAGGGTTGCCACCTGAAAGCCTCCTTGTTGCTCAAATGTGGCATCTCTCTAAATGAAACTCAGCTTATGAATGCATTATATTCCCCCAGCATGGGACATGGCTCCGATATATGAGCCTCCCTGGCAACGAGGGATTAACACCTAGTGCCAACTGGCAATATGACTGTAAAAAACCTTGAATAAAAGGGGGAAATGGTAAAGACAAATGAGTTCATGTAGCTAAGAGACTTCAAAGAGAGTCAGAAGGTCATCCCAGAGGCAATAATTATGCATACCTCAGTAGGATCTCATACAACACCAAAGTGGATATCATCCCACACAGAGGGGCTCCTGAGGTCTCTGGAGACACCTAGGTCCTATATAAGGGGGGATAGATCCAGAGATTGATGTCTTATCAGGGGACTTTACTTTGGAATCTGTGCTCCTGAAAGTGACAGAGTTGGACTCAAATAAGTCCTCCCTGCACATGATCCATCAGTACCTTCTATTCAAACCTATATGTGGTGCTGGAGTTTTTAGGTGTACTTCCAGAGTCTGGAGCCTCTGGCCTGCCCATGTGCCAGCTTTGCCTGGAATCTTGGTGGAGCTGCAACTCCTATTCTATAGCTAATGGACTCACCCAAGTCACCTAGTGAGGAGATGATGATGGACAATGGCCATCCCAGTGAATGGAGAGAGTCTGGAGCTGCAGGCAGGATAATCCCATCCATCATACCCATGGGATATAAGCCCCTCTCACTTGGAGGTGGAGAAGACATCAGCATCACAAGCTCCTCAGGATTGGGAGAAGAGTTATGTACTAGAGCGGACTCACTGGTATTCTGTTGTAGACATACTGTGATTTAAGTAATGGAAGAAATTACAACAGTGAGGTGGAGCCAGTGGCCACTAGACACTTTTGGGGCAGGGAAGGGAAAAGCAATTGTAATACAGGGTTTTTTTCAGGACTTGGGAATTATCCTGAGTGACATTACAACGACAGATATAGGCCATTTTACATCAGCATTTAACATGCAGAACTGTGTGGGAGAGAGTATGGTCTACAATTTGAACTATGGTCCATGCTTAATGGCAAAGCCCAAGTTATGTATATCCATTGCAGTTGATGTGCCACACTAATGAAAGATGATTTGTGGGATTTAATGGGAGGTGTGGGAGGTGGGGAACATGGGAATCCTTCTAATTTTTGTGTAACATTTATGTAATCTAAGCATCTTTTAAAATATATATATATAAATAAATAAATAAAAAATAAAGAATAATTTTAAGAAAACCAGATGAATACAACTGACAGCCTAACTATTGACAATGCAACTCCCGATTGGATAAGGAATTATTTCTTTTGAAATTACAACCCTATTGCCAGAACATGTGAGATTTGTCCTGTTATCCTGAATATTCTAACTGCACTCAGCAGATATTCAAGGATCTGAGAGCCACTTGAGAGTGCTGAAGAGTCTAGGATAATTGAGGTGGCTCAAACACTAAGAAATACTCTCCTTCCAATATTTGCACTAATTTGTTTCAGCCTCCAGGAAGGTTGTGAATTCAAATAAAAGATGGGGTTCATGACCATGGTGGGGAAATAATTCCATCATTAACCTTGTAAGTCAGTAATGGGCTTTGGATTGTGGTGACATTATGTGACAGAGGTAAGTAAGATCACAACCTGACAGTCTAAAAGGAAGCAGATGTTTGATCAGGTGAGTTCAATCAATTAAGTTTTTAAAGTGCTAAGGTTAGTATTATGCAGTGTTCAGTGGAGTATTACGAGGGTTAGGCCAGCCAATGAAATGATAAATAATTTGATTATTTTCTCCAACAGTAAACACCTTAAAATGTATATATAGAGAATATTGTTTTGCATATTGACAGGAAGATAGAGATTCTCACCACCAACTTGTCACTAATCTATAATTTAGTTCTTTGTAAATAACCTTTGAGCGAATTTGATAAGTGGAAGCAATGACAAGGGAATACTTTTCACTTGGTTTTGGCTGTTCATAGATGAAAAGGAATTTAGTTGTTAGAGTAAAATTTTAGGTCCTGTGAAAATTTTTGAGGAACTAGACAGACTGGAATACATAAAGACTCTAACTTTATCTTTTAACCAAGAATCAAGAAGAAAATGCAAGAGAGAAAATTATAAGTAGAATTTGGAGGTCCAAGGTACAAATGAGTATAGTCTTTGAGCACCAGGAAGAGTCAGACTGGGATTACTATTCAGTATAGCATTCTCAAGAGTCCCTGACTTGTGTTACTGGATTACCTAACCTTATATGTTATAATGAACACTTAAGTTATATAGAATTGTATAAGGAAGAACCTACTTATCCCACATACTGTATGAAGCCTGTAATTTCTGAAAAATGTTGTACTTTGCTTCAGGTTTTTCTGCCACATTAATGAATAATAGACATATACCTCATACTCAGTGATTTTTAGGTGGGAAAGACTTTATACTTTAGCTCATTGGATCTTTCCAAAGTCATAATAGTTTGCTTAACCATTTCATAGTTGAGGAAGCTGAGGTCATTGGGGATGTGCTCATTAGAATAATGAAGCTTTAGTCATGATTTAAATGTGGTAGATCATGGATATTGCTAGGTCTGTAGATTTATTTGAAATTGGTGTAGTAGAGTGTTTTAGTTATGATTTCCCAAGTGCAAATTTTGTAATCACCAACATTAAATGATAGTTACCAATTTTAGGCAATTGCCAAATTTTATCACACCAAAATTTATGTGATGTTGTCTTCTGATGAAACATTATGTATTCATCATATGAAAGTCTTTGTAAGTATATGTGATTTACAGATATCAGTTTAGCACACAGAATGATCTTACTGGAATCCCAAACATAATTTGAGTTTTCTATCCATACAACACCTCCATTCCTCAGTGCTGCCCTCTAAACCATCTTACTGTGACATTAGTGTGGATAACCCTCTCTGAATGTGAATGTCTGTATTTTTAGAAATCATTGATTCTCAAAGATATAGCCATAGGTTTCACCCAGGAAAAGTGGACCATGATGGAAAAATTCCAGATAAAGCTATTTAGAGAGGCTATGATGGAGACTATCAATCATCTGGTGTTCATTGGTGAGTCTCAAGAGTTTATATACCTACTTATCTAACTATCTATCTGGCTGCCTGTATGTGTATCTGATCTATCACTTACCTATTCATCAAGGGTCTGGAAGACCTCCTTCATATGCCAATCCAATCTCTGTCCTTATGCTTTCATAACACTTAAAACTATCTGGAAGAAATTTTTTCTTCAATTTTTACTTATCACATTTTTTTCACACCACTGGAATCTAACCTTCCTAACTAAAATTTCATGGGTTTCTTGCTACTCAATCTCAATTACTCAGAACTGGGCTTAAAACTCAATGCATTTTATTTAAATGGATATATAAATTGAGTAAACATTATCTAAACAATTATTATGCTTTAGTGATTATGTTGATATTTCATAACACAAGAGAAAAATAACATGCGGACACATTTCTATATATAACATGTTTTTTTTCTGATGGGCCTTATGTTTATTGGATTCTTCTAAAAATACTATTCAACCACTGAAACATAATTTTTTTCTTTTATGAAAAGAGTGGTTACTGTAGTCTTTGAACTTGGGCATGGGCCTCAGTAACCACAGATCCTTAATGTCTTATGTCACAAGATTAAAAAAATCCCTTTTCAGTGGATGGATTGTCAATACACTGTGTTCAATATGTGATTTCCTGTTCTGAACTTCAATGTTTACTTTATTCTTCTCAAAGCCTACATTGGCATTGATGATAATGCAATGTAATCAGCACATATTTCAAAATCCTTTGTATACCTTTCTTACAAAGAGGGTATCAACTCTGCAAATCAGATGTGATTTCCCAGTTGGAGCAAGGTAAGGAACTGTGGAGAGAATTATTCAGATTTCTCCAAGGGCAGATACCAGGAGAGTACTAGGAACCTGTGCTTCCATGAAAGGAATAAATTAATAGAACCTTAGAACTGTGAATGGAAAATTTCTCTGTGAGACTGACATTCTCAAAACTGTATGCATGGACATAGGGAAAGAAATTTGCATATGGTGTCATTACTCCTTGTATGTGTTCATCTCTATTCAAGTATCCATGTCATTGCATTTGACTTTAGGCAAAGGCATATAAATGTAGTTACTGCAGTTAAATATTCACATAATTGCACTTGCCATGGTCTTCCTCTTTGAGGATTATATTCACTCTACCTAAACAGTATCCAATCTTCACTTTATTTCCTCCTTTTTTAATCCTGAAAATACTTTGCTTGTCAATTTTATGAAAAAGTGTTTCTTATCCCAAGTGTATACCTTAATTTGACATTTTTTGCTCATCTAATTGGCAGTATTTGAAATGTTTTGAATGAGAATTCGGGTTTTCCAAATTTTTTTATTCTGTTCATACAGCTCTAGCAATGTTGTTTTTTTCCAATAATTTCAGTCAGGGAATGTAAACTTGAAAAATAAGAAATTATATCCATGCAACATATAGAAAGGAAGGATACATCAACCATATTGTCAATGGTAAATTTCATGGGTATCAACCATATTCATCCAAATAGAGACCTGGAAATAGAATAAATCAAGGATTCACCAGTATTACCTGACTGTAACTAAAGGTACAATTAAACATTATCCCAGCAAAAGTTTAGAAAATATTAAATTTAGGGAAAAATTATTTGAGTTTAAAATCATAATGTGGGGGAGCAGATTTAGCTAAAGTGGTTCAGTGCCTGCTTCATGTATGAGGTCCCAGTTTCAATCCCCAGTACTCCCTAAAAGCAAGCAAATAAATAAAAATACCAACTCTCTTTGATGAGTGGATGTAGCTCAATGGTTGAGTACCTGCTTCCCATGTATGAAACCTTGGGTTCAAATCAAAGTACCTCCTTAAAAATACATAATGTGAGGTCTCGTTAAAGGACAATTGCATAAACACAGCTCATATACCTAGGCTTTGAAATATAAAAAGTTTTCAAAAGTAATTAAATAACTATGAAGTTCAGATGTTTCAAAAGATAAAATCTGTTCATGCAAGATCGTAACACTCCCAGTTAATGTAATATGTGAAGAATTTTAACTGAACATCCAATGAATGCTTAGAATTCAAACATATAGAATAGAATTAATGAAAAATTGTGAGCAAATTTTTAAATGCATCTCATATTCCCAATTGCAGTGTCTTCACATTTTTGAGGATACCCATAGAATGTAATGATTTGGGAGATTTCCTTAACATCCACACAATAACTCAATATGTGTTAACTCATGTGGGAATGAAATCTTATATCAGAGAACAATTTCAAAAGGTCCCCAGTGACCATTTATCTTTAGTCAATATAAGCAAATTCACACTAGAAGTAAATCATATAACTGTCATCTAAGTGAGAATACCTTCAGAAAAAGTTCTGAAAGTAGGCAACATGAGAGAATTCATACTGGAGACAAACCATATGAATACCATCAATGTGGTAAAACATTCAGTCAAAACTTGAGAAAACTTAAGAGCAATCACATGGATGGAAACGTTATGGATGTCAACTATGTGAAAAAGCCTTCACACATAATCCTTCCCTTAGACAATGTGACAGCTTAAAGTTATTTTATGAATCCCAAAAATGAAGAGATTATGTTCTTAAAGTAATCTATTCCAGTCTATTGCATTAAATTCATTTGAGAGGCCTTTGATCAGTTTACTTGATAAGATTTCTTTAGGACTTTTGTTTGGACTACATCAGTGAGGCTCCCCTCTTGCTGGGTCTGATATACACATGGACACACAGAGACATAGACACACAGGAAAAGGAAGCCACCATATTTGATCTTGTCATGTGAGAGAAAGGACAAGTTTTGCCCACAGTTTAACTGCAAGGAGAGATGCCCCTGAGAAACTCAAGTAGCTGAAGCTCAAGGAGAGATGAGCCATATGCCTGATAATTTGCAGGTGAAATGGTGAAGAATGTGGAGCAGTCAACACTGATATAGAAGTGCTGGAAAGAAACAAGCCCTATGCTTAGTTGCTCACAGTTGAGAGCTCCACTGGGATCCAAGAGACTTGAGTCCGAAGTGGAAGGCAGACACCTCAGCAGAGATTGGTGGTCATCTTGATTGGTCACTTGGCTGGACAACAGGATCAACAGTCAACAGTAGCTGACTTTAGTGAGGAAGCACTTCTGATGGTGCTTTAATTTGGATGTTTCATCACCTCAGAAATGTAAGCTTTTACTTTAAATAAATCTTCTTCATAAAAGCCAACCCATTTCTTGCACTTTATATTGGAAGACTTTTGGCAAACTAAAAGAGATAATATGAAAAAACTCTCACACTGGAGAGAAACCTAATCAGTGTCATCTATGTGGGAAAGTCTTAGACAAACTTCTCCCCTTAGACAACATGAGAATACTCAGACCAGAGAGATCCTATATGAATATCATCGATATGGGAATATTTTAAGGCATAGTTCTAAATTTAGACAGCTTGACAAAACTCACAGTTGAGAGATACCATAAAAATGTCATGAATACTGTAAAGCCTTTAGTGAATCTTCTTTGCTTAAAAAAACATGAGGTAATTCACAATGGAGAGAGACCTTATAAATTCCATCTATGTGGAAAGCCTTCACTGAATCTCCTATATGCTGAACAAAAATGAGATAATTCACACTGAAAAGAGACCATATGAATGCCATATATGTGGTGAAGGACTTAATGATCTCCTACCCTTAAACTACATAAAATGTCACACACATTTTTTAAATTATTTTAATAATTAAAAAAAAATTTAAAAGATACTTAGTTTACATAAATGGTACACAAAAATTGTAGGGATTCCCATGGGCGCCACCTCTGACTCCTCCCACAACCTCCCACGAAAACATCCTTCATTAGAATGGCACATCACCTGCAATAGATATACACAACTTGGGGCTTTGCCATTAATCATAGACCATAGTTCACATTATAGACCACACTTTCTCCCACACAGTTCTGCATATTATATGATGATATAAAATGGCCTATATCTGTCATTGCAATGTCAATCTGGATAATTCCCAAGTCCTGAAAAAGCACCTGTATTACAACTTCTTTTTCCTCTCCCTGCCCCCAAAGCGTCTGGTGGACACTGGCTCCACATTAATGTTGTAATTACTTCCATTGCTTGAATCACAATATGTCTATAACACAATACCAGTAAGTCCACTCTAGTCCATAGCTCTTCCCCCAATCCTGAGGAGTCTGGGATGGTGATGTCCACTGCACCTCCAAGTGAGAGGGGCTCATATCCCATGGATAAGATGGATGGGGTTATCCTGCCTGCAGCTGCAGACTCTCTCCATTCCCTGGGATGGCCATTATCTATCATCACTCCAGGGTGAGTCCATTGAGCTGTAGAGTAAGAGTTGCAGCTCCACTGAGATTATGGGCCCAGGTGGCATATGGACAGCCCAAAGACTCCAGTCTCTGGAAGTATACCTACAAACTATCACACCACATATAGGTTTGAATAGAAGGGGCAGATGGACCATATGCAGGGAAGACATATTTGGGTCCAACTCTGTCACTCTGAGCAGCAAGGATTCCACATTAGGGCCCACTGATAAGGCATGAAACTCAGGCTATCAACCCTGATAAAGGGACCTGGGTGTCTCCAGAGCCCCCAGGAGCACCTCTGTTTGTGGTGATATCCACATTGGAAGCCTATAAGGTCCTATTGAGATGTGCATAAGCGTTACCTCTGAGATGACCTCCCAACTCACTTTGAAGTCTCTTAGCCATATGAACTCATTTGTCTTTACCTTTTCCCCCTTGTATTCAAGGTCTTTTTCCTGCCATATGGCCAGTTGGCACTTGGTAGCAATCCCTCATTGTCAGGGAGGCTCATCCTCAGGAGTCATGTTCCAAGCTGGGAGGAAGGTAATGCATTCATATGCTGAGTTTGGTTTACAGAGAGGCCATATTTGAGAAACAAGGAGACTTTCAGGAGACAACCCTTAGGCACCACAGAACAATAGGCTAAGTTTCAATTTCAAGAGCAAAGACTCATAAGGCTCGTCATCAATAACGAGCTCATCAGTGGATCAACCTCCTTTGCCAGACACTGCCTTGCACTTGGGAGGACTGTTGCTACTCCCTGGGAGAATATGGCAGACCTCTCCAGGATGGGAATTCAGTATTCTTTCATTTATTGGGTGGTTCTCCACCCACTGTGACCTTGCCCCATGAGCATTTGAACAATTTTATATACCTTTTATGTATGTTCAGGTGAACTTCCTCCCATGCACCCCCCAGTGATCCTGTCCCACCCCAGTTGCAACCTTTTGTGATACAAAGCTTCCTTAAAGATGAAGCCAATACAATAGCCAAATACAATTAATAGGAAAATGAAATAATAATGATGTTTACATGTAAGAGATAAAATACATGAAAACTTAAAAAAAAAACTAAAAATAAAATTAAATTAAAGGATTGGGTTATTCAAAAAATGAGAAATTTTTTTAATTAAAAAAAATTATAAATTTTTGACATTTTGCTTTTTATCACTGCAATATTTGGTGTCCAGTCTGTACTGTGGCACCTTCCCCCACACCCTTCCTTGTGTCTCACTATTTTGAATTTAATTTTCAAAGAAATTTTAGGTCACAGCAAAGTCACACACAGAATATAAGAAACTCTTATGTAGCCAACCTCCTGCCACTTTCCTCACCCCATATTGAAACCTTTTTGTGGGTGGAGGGTAGAATTTTTATAACTGATATATAGATAGTGAAACACAGCTTCAAATATTGTCAATGGTTTACAATACGGTTTACATTTTAGATTGTACACTTTTATAAATTTTGATGTTATTTACCATATCCAGTGTCCATTACTGTAAGGTAATGAAAAGCATTTCCACTGACCACTCAATACCCCCTGTTTGATCTATTCTGTTCCTCCCTCCCCACTCCCCACCCCCCTGGGGCCCACAACGACTCCTGGCTTGACTCACTGGATGACATGATTAATAGTTACATGCAAAAGAGGTCATGACATACTGGTGTTTCCTCCACTATTAGGGACTGCCCTTGCTCTTAAGAGATACCCAACTGAGAATTTCTGGAAAATCGGTCCTCCCAAAGATGGGAGTCCATCTCTTTCTCTCTCATTCTGTGAGTCTCCACCACTTATACAACACATTATGATGGGATGAACACTCACACATTCCCTAGAAACCTGCTCCACAAGCGCCCTGCCCAGAATACACCCTCAGCCAACACCCTAAAGCAGTGACACTTCCTTGTCATATTGCCATAAGAGCATTCCCACATCTGTACTTTCAACCTCATACCCACAAATCCCAAGTGTTCACCTGGTCCCACTCCCATCTTTCCCCTCAGTATCAGGACAAAGGTCATGCTGCTCTCTGGTGGCAGAGATGGGACCCTGGGCTCCTGTGTCCCCTCCTCTGTTTTGTCCCCTTCCTTCATCTCCTTCCCAGCACTTCCTGGTGGTTGAACATAGCTCCAGATTTTATATTCCCTGAATGCTTCCCCTCCTCCCCTGCCATCTCTGCAAGGAGCTTTGTTCTCCAGTCCAAGGGATTCTCTCAGGCTGAGTGTCCTGGCCCTAGTTGCCTGCAACACCTGAGCCAGATGCACGAAATGACTAAGAATTAAAGAAGGATCTCTTAGGATAGTTGCCACATGCACACACATATACACACTGCAAAACCCTTGCAGAGCAGACATGGGTTCATGGCCCAGTTCCTCTATTCCATGATTTCTCATTAATTCATTCAACCATCCTTCCTTCCATATACACTTGATGAGTAACTGCTATGGGGCAGCATTGCTCTTGGTGCTGGGAGACCACAGTGAAGAGAAGGGATGCAACCCCTGCTCCCAGGAAGCCCCACAGTAATGAGAAGAGATGAGAGCACAAGGACCACTGACCACATGATGTCAGTGGTAATGGGCATGAAGATGACTCAGACAGGACAAGGAAAGAGACTTGCAGACAGGAAACAGGATGGGCAGGATGGGACTGCAGATCAGACAGCAACTTCAGACACTGGTTAGAAGGGCCCCTCAGAGGAATGGACATGTGAGCTAAGGTCTGAAGGAATTGGAGGAGCCCAGCTGTCCAAGAGCCCAGGGAATAGGGTGCAATGATTCAGGTGACCCTCCATGCTCTGACCCAGTGCCATTACTAACAGTGGCCATGCACTTTCCAAAGTATCCCAAGAGGGATGAGGCTTTGGACAACTTTACAAATAGGGTTAAATGAGCTCAGATGCATGTTGTAGTTAACTCTGGCCTGCTTCAGTGGGTGTTCAGCAATGGGAGCTGTCATTGCCATTATCATCACACACTGATACCATTAACCTGATCACCCAGAGCTTCCCATTCACCTCCTGTTTTGAACTTTCAGAAAGCTTCAACCAGGAGTGTGCTTGGAGGGAGCACTGCTACCCTCCTGAGCCACCCCTCCTGGGGAACACTGGCCGAGGAATATCCAGGAGCATCAATCACCCACCATCAGTCCTCATAGATTGGCATGCAGCTATGACTGAACTTGGCAGCTCCTGCTGATGCACTGTCATATCAAGCATCTGGGGAAGGTCTAATAAGTTACGATAATTGTTACCTGTCACAGATGTCCACTGTGTGATGCCTGCTCTAGTGATAAAAGGTTTGGCTAATTTTGTTAATACAGCACTTGCCAAGCAAACATTTTTTTTTCCTTTAGGTCAACAGTAAAACCAGATTTTTTTCTGAGGACACTGCCTGTGTGGGCTGGCTGGGTGCTGGGTCACCTCATGATCCCTCAAGGCAGTTCTTGGATTTTGCCGGAACTGGGCACTGGTGTGTTGTCCCTGGGGGCAGGCAGGGCTTAGAATCAGATGTGTTTGCAGAAGACACAGGGTATAAATCCACTGAGAGACCAGCATTCTCCTTGTGCTTGGGGCAGTTGACCTCAGCAACCATCTTGCCTTCTCATGGTGTGTAAAATTGCATAATTAGTTTACAATCCCACTCCCATTCCTCCCGCCCCTTGTCATCCATCCCACATGGATCTTGATCTGTTGTTGTATTTTTTTTTCCTGGTGTATTCCAAGCTCCTGGAACAGTGCCTGGCACAGAGTAGGTGCTCAGTAAACAAATTCACCCTTAATGATAAAAGCATGTTTGGACTGAGGGCCCAGTCTGTGCTGATCCCTCATGGGCTCACATTTAGTCCCCACACCTGTCCTGTGAGGTGCTTGGCAGGTAGGAAAAATGGCTAGTGAGATTGCTAGGGTAATGTGTCAACTCAGCCAGGTAACTGTGCCCAGTTGTTTGGTCAAGCATGCACTGGACTAATTGTAATACAAGGACATTTATGAGCTTTAGTCTTCAGTGAGTTTACTGCATAGATGGCTGATTACATCTACATCAACCAGGGAGATTGCTGTCAGCTGTGAGTGAGGTTTTATCCAATCAGTTGAATGCCTTAAAATGGGGAGCGATTTTGGCATTCAGAGAGAATTTTCCACCTTGTCTTTGGACAGCCAATGTCTCCCAGAAACACATCAAGGACCTTCATTGGACTTTCATTGGTTACCCTGGTTTTCAGCCTGCCTGTGGAACCTGGAGATGTGTATCCCTATGGTCACATGAGAGACTTATAAATTCTGTTTCCATAGAGAACCCTGACTAATATACCTAGTGTCCCTCAGCTCTGAGCACTTCAGATGCACTGGCCCTTTTAATTCACACAAGGCCCATGAGGCCAGGTAGGATGTAGGGAATATGAATTTTAACCAGATCCCTGGAGGTTTCCAATGTTGGAAACACTGGCCATTTCAGCCCATCTGCTGCATGGCCTCTTTTCCCTCCTTCCTTTAGAACTTCCCGCCTCTCAGCCAGGCTGGGTTGTACACCATATTCTGCCTCCTACAACCTTCTCAGCAAGGCTGGGTGTCACAGTGGCTGCTCACATTCTATGGGGATCAAGGAGGCTCAGAGCTGGAAATGACTTCCCCACCACTGCCTTGTCTCTGCTGTCCTGTCTCACTGTACACTGACTTATTTTCAAAACATCTCCATCCAACCCAAGGGCCCCAGAGGGCTCAGAACCCACAGCCTCTAGAGGGGGACCTGATTGGGTGGCCCTACTGAATTCTCTCACACTGGCAGCCCCAGGAGGGTTGGAGGGGCTATGCTTGCAAGACCCTAGCCTCAGCTTCAGTGTTTTGCAACTGGGAAGAAGAAATTCAGAAAGCCCTCATGGTGTTTATACTTTGGCTAACACCAGTAGCACTTCAATTCTCCTGTTCAGCCATAGGAGCAGCATCTCCATCAGACTTGTAGGAGCTGCAGTCAGCCAGGGCCAGATGGAGAGCTACAATTTTCTTTCATTACAGTTGTCCAATCCTCAACTCAGGATTCCAGGTCCTATTAGTGGTTCAGCAAGAGGCAAAAAATTAACTGCTCATATTTGTCTAAGTTTTCATTACCAGGAGAAGGGGCCTGAAAGGAAGCTCTAGAATGCCATTGTAGGTCCCTGAAAAATGATCTCATTTATTAAAAGTTGACTTTAGGTAAGGCACATTTCACCTGTAGCACTTCCATTCACCTTCACAACAACCCAAAGGGGTACTGTTACATCCCACATATGGTTGATGAGGAAACTGAGGCACAGAGAGGTTTGAGTCTTGGCCCACCACTGGCATGGCTGTGCTGCGTGCAAAGATAGCATTTGGCTCCAAGCCACCAGTGATGACCCTCTGGCCCTGCCTGCTCTGCCCAAGGTCTGGAGTAACCAGGAGTCTCCTGTGCAGTACTTATGGCCAGGCCTCCACTGAAAGCACACCTGGGAAACAGAAATCCCATCCACCTGTCCAAGTGGCCATATCAGTAACTTTGTTCCCAGCTGCGTTTGCAACAGCCCAAGTGAAAGTACTTTCAAATGAACCCATTAAACCAGACCCATGTGCTTTCTATTGAACTCTGAAATATATTCTAAAGATCATTTTGTACCTACTCTTTGCTCTGTAAATTTTTAAGTGGCTTTGGCCAAAAGAAATAAAATTCTGACCTTGAGAAGTTAAGAGGGCTTTGAAATTATGAGCCCAGCCCTAGGCCTTTATATAGGTGAGGGCAAAATGACCTAGGCAGCTGAAAGGAAAAAGAGAGATACATGACAGCAATTTCCCTTCCAGCTTGTTCCCTCCAGGTTCCATTAACATCCACTGGACCCAGAGCCATGGAATGTGAAGTGCATAGGAAAAGAGACAAGGACAGGTGTGGGGAGCAACAAGAGTACCTGGCAGGTGAAGCCATGTGATGTCTGCCTTGCCCTCGCTAACTCCCAGCTGCCTCCTAAAGCAGCCCTGCGGCCCAGAGCTCAAGGGAAGAGAGGTCACTGCTGACTTTGCCAAAGTCATGGTGCTTTCCATATGTTGGGACTCACAGAATCCTAGAATTTTTTAAGCAGTTTTATTCTCACACTATACAATCCATTCAATGAGCACAAACAATGGCACTCAGTATAATCACAGAGTTATCCTTTCAGCACAACAATTTTAGAATGTTTCCATTGCTTGAAAAAGAAAAACCCTATGCACCTTATACTCCCCTATTAATGACACTTAGCACTGATGTGGTACCTCTGTTACAGTTAATGGAAAAATATTAAAATATTACTTTTCAGTGTAGTCCATCATTTTCATTAGGTATATTTTCCCCATATAATACCCTATTACTGACACCTTGTAAGGGTAACATACATTTGTTCTAGTTCATGGAAGAACATTCTTATATTTCTACTATTAACCATATTCACCATCCACAACAGGATTCACTATCTTATACAGTCCCATGTCTCACCCTTTAGGTTTTCCTTCTAGTGACACACAGGATCCTAAATTTCCCCTTTGAACAATCATATGCACAATTCAGAGTTGTTAATTACACTGTCAACAACATGCTACCATCACCTCTATCAATATCCAAACATTTACAATCAACCTTATTAAAAATTTTGCACAAATTAAGCATCAGCTCCCTGTTCTTTACATTCATTGTATCTTTTGATAACCTATATTCTAGATATTAACTCCATGAGTTTGCTCATTATATTTAGTTCATAATAGTGACATTGTACAATATTTGTCTTTTTGTGCCTGATTTATTTCCCTGCATAATGTCCACAAGGTTCATTCATGTTGTCACATGCATTGTGATTTCATTCCTTCTTATAGCTGACTAATATTCCATCCTATGTATATCCCACATTTTGCTTGTCCATTCCTCATTTGATTAACACTTGTGCTATTTACATCTTTGGGAAATTGTGAATAATGCCACTATGAACAATGATGTGCAAATGTTTGTTTGCATCCCTTTTATCAATTTTGCTGAGTAGTACGACTGCTGAGTTATATGGCAGTTCTATAGCTGGCTTCCTGAGAAATCTCCAAACTGTCTTCCCCAGTGGCTGTACCACTCTACATTAACACCACAGTGGATAAGTATTCTTCTTTATCCACATCCTCTCTAATACTTGTAGTTTTCTGATTATTATTTTTTTAATATGGTAATTTTAGTAGATATGAAATGCTATCTCATTGTGGTTTTGATTTGTATTTCCCTAATAGCTACTTATGTTGAGCATTTTTTAACACACTTTTTGGCTGTTTTTATTTCTTCTTTAGAAAAATATCTATTCAAATCTTTTGCAAACTTTAAATCGGGTTCTTTTTCTTCTTAATATTGAGATGGAGAGTTTCTTTGTATATTCTGGATATTAAGCTAGAATTTTTGACAGCACACTTGAAGGTATTTCAAGTCTCACAACCTGAAACAGTCCAGTCATGAAGATAAGGCCATGATGATGATAGTGTGATTTTCACAGCACCTCAACATATAGTTATGTTCACAGTTTCTCACAACTTTCTTGTCCTCTGCTCTGAGTCTGTCTGTGTGGGTCATGCTTCTCCCACTCTGAGTGCCTTCTTAGATACACATGCATAGATGTTTCTAGCTTGGGCTCAAAGATTAGGTGGGGCCTCCTAGCTTGCAGCTATATGAATATTGAGATAGGCCCCCTTTTGACTGACCACAAGGAAAGAAGTTCAAGAAATAGGGATCCCTAGGACCATTCTTGCAGTCTCTGGCCTCCTGGTTTTTTTTAAATAGGTGAGAAAGGAGAAGAGGGCCCTGCCTACCTCTGCCCACCTCACTGCCATGGCAGAAAGGGGAATAAAAAGGTGATGTAGGGTCCTGGCATTGTGGCACAGTGATCCTGCTCTCTAGTAACTATGATCCATTCAGCAATGTGGCATCTACTGAATCAAATGAAGACCTCCTTCTCCATCATTGGATAGGGTGGCTAGGAAAGCATAGATGGACAAGGGCTGGAAAGGCCTGCTAATCATGGACTGCAGGAGTCGCTTTTCATGCCTCACCCATATCTCCTCACATTCCTCATCCAAGTCCAGGCCACTGGCATGCCCCTGTGACTGTCCACCTGAGGGCTTCTTCTTGGCCTGAATACCAGGCAACTAGCCTTCTGCCAATAGTAGATGAGGAGTCAGAGGACTCAGAACCCAGCTAACTTGCCCCGTGGTTGGGAGCGTTCAGAGGTATGTTCTCCAATGTCTCCTAGATATCGCCAGTGACCTCAGTGGTAATCTTACCTTTATTACACCCCTTATTGGCTTCCTTCCCTTCCCTGTCCCACTTCCCTACTCCCTTGTCCCTTTTTGTACTAGGTAATTACCAGCCCTCTAATATTCAAGGTCTGCTTCTGGGGGAACCCAACCTTAAATTCATGGCCAGCTTTCTCCCTCAAATTTCAAAAGGAGTTCACAATGGAGGAGGGGGCAAAATAAAGTGGGGGCACCTTAGTAAAATGGTGTTTTGGTAGATGAAATATTAAAGGTCTCAGGATGCATGAAGAGGAATCAAGATGGAAATGTAAGAATTGGTGTGGAACCAGGAGGAAGGAGAACAGAGGGTTGCATCATGCCAAGAGTCATCATCTAACTGGGACAGGGGCAGAGCCAGATGGAGATGGAGAAAAATAGTGAGAATAGTGACCATCCCTGCAGCACTACCTCAATACCAGTTTCTTATTGAGACTACCCAAAATTGCCCCATTTACAGATAAAGAAATGAGTTTTAGGATTCTTTAAGGCAGTAATACTAGTTCACATGGTGAAAAAAATCACAGATCCCTGATCTGAACCCAGGCCATTCAGCTTCAAAGTTACTCTGTTATCCACTTTCCTGGACTCGCCTGGAGTGGAGGACTGCAAAATCTTGAATTCTGGTAGAGTACTAAATTGAGAAGGATTCAACAACAAAAAAAAGGTGAGAAAACAGAACATAGCCTGGGAAAAGAGGAAGGTGGCACTGACCTGAGGAGGGTATGGGAAGCACATACCCCAGAGGTGGAGGTAGGCACAGTCCCTGGATAAGGGAAGGGAGGTGAGTGCAGTCCCTGGTGGAGGGGACACAGTCTCCAAAAGCAGGAGGGAAGTGTGTTTCAGATTTTGGATCATTTCCAGTAACAGATAATTTGGAATGGGCTAGAGTTGCAGCATCACTGGGTTTGGGTCAGCTTGGCTAGGGTGGGTCTCAGAGGCTAAACATGAGGGAGTCTCTTTTCAAGCCTCCTTAACAATTGCTGAAATCAGGGAGTATGAGTGCAGGGGACTGAGTTACATAAACCAAAGCTGGCAACTGATTGAGTTGTTTGCATATATGAAAAAGCCAAAATCCAGCCCGGTATGAGCTTTAGTAGTTAGGACCAGGGAAATAGCAACAAGAGAGGGTATATGGGTTCGAGGAAGGCACTGGCTGGGAAATTGCTTGGAAGAGGGGTGTTGATTGAAACACCCTTCTTTGGCCTATCAGTTATGATACTGGGGGTCCTGGTTGCTTGAAAGGCTGTGTAGGAGAAAGAACGTAGAGAGAATTTCACCTTCCTTTCTCCTTCCAGGTCCACCAGGGAGACATTTAATCTCTAGCCCAGATTCTAGCCATTGTTTGATTCCTTGCATATCCTAGGGTAATGGATGATGTGGAAATGGACATGGCCTTTGCATTGCTGAATTTGAACCCTTCCTATCTATGTGACTGACATGCACAGTACAGGCTCAGTTCTGATTTTCTGAATGGATAAACCATCCCATTTCAATACTGATAATAAACTATCCAAATCTAGAGGACTCTATTGGAGAATGCAGCAACCAGTGACAATGTTTATATTCCACCATGTCCAAATATTAATATCTCAAGACATCATTGTGTTTCTGATTCATCAGTATTCAGAACATTTACAATTCAGTAATAAAGGCATGGTTGGAAGATACAGTCAAGTTTGAGGTAAAGAGCACTATAACTCTCTTGGGCCTAAGGCTTAGAGTTGATCCTCACTCTGGAATAGTACAGAGGGCAATAATCATCATTCACTGTAATGTTCCAGGCACCAAAGCAAAGCTCAGTATGATTCACTTTGCCATCTTTGATTGAGAAGCTCAGAAGATCTTGAGTGATAACCACTGGGTCATCCTAAAAGATGGGGTCTTTTAATAAAATCTGTGCAAAGATGTATGTTGCTTTGCCCCCAAATCACTGTCAAATCTGTCACGGTTGGTAAGATGGCTTCAGACAACTCCAGCCATTTCACCAGGCCTGTCACAAATTCTGTACAGTAAGGGCTCTGCTCATGTTCTGGAAATAAGTGTGATAGGGATTTCTCTATGGCCAGTTTGGCCACCTAAGGCCACTGCAGCAGTCTTAGGCTCAGTCTGTCAAATGTGGCTAGCCCAGACCCAGATTATGAGAACCAACTGTGGAACTCACCTCTCTCGAAGTCTGAAGACTGGCTGTCCAACTTCTTAAAGTTTCTTCAGAGAAATATGCAAATTGTCCTGAATCAGAATAACAGGCCAGTTGGTCCACAGGGTGTATGGTCCAGAGAAAACCTCAAGCAGTGGCATGGGCAGGCTCAGCAGCATCATATTTAAAGTGTACATTTTTAAAATATTTACACAGTATCATATGGCTTATAGTGAAAGCAACCAGGAAAATTTAAAATAAGTGGAGAACCCATCCTTACATAAACTAAAAGGAATCTGGAGTGCTGATGCATAAATTTATGGTAAAAATAGAAATAGAAGTGCTTATGCACTATTGATGGGAATGTAGAATGGTGAAGCCACTGTGAGAGACTGGCAGTTCCTCAGGAAATTAAATATAGAGCTGCCATATGATCTGGAAACCCGACTCAGAAGAACTGAAAGCAGGCCAAGAACAGACATTTGCACACTGTTGTTCATAGGGGCATTTTTCACAATAGCCAAAAGATGAAAACAACCAAAGTGTCCATCAACTGGTGAATGGATAAATAAAATGTGTTGTATACATACAATGGAATAGTATTCAGTGGTAAGAAGGAATAAAGTTTTGATATATTTGAAAACATGAATAAGCCTTGAGGACATTATGTTGAGTGAAATAAACCAGATGCAAAAGGACAAATATTGCATGTTCTCACTAATACGAACTAATTAAAATGAGTAAACTCATGGATTTAAAATCTAGGGTATAGGATACCAGTAAACAGATTGATGGTTGAAAATGCAGAATTGATGCTTAATGTCAGAAGAATTTTTTAATTATTTTTTTTATTAGAGAAGTTGTGATCTTACAAAACAATCATTCGTAGTGTGCATGATTTCCATACCTCACCCCTCCACCAATACTTTTACATTGTTGTGGAACATTTGTTATAAATTATGAAAAAACATGTCAAAATATTATGATTAACTATGATCCATAGATTATATTTGTTACAATGTCTATAGAATTTTGAATAAGGTGGATTTTAAATGTTTGGAAATGAACATAGAGGATGGTAACTCATGATTGTGAGTACAATTAAAAACACTGATTTATGGATGTGACTGTTGTTGAAAGAGGAAGATTAGGGTCAACCATGTCAATAAAAGGAAAACTTGAGGATAAACCTGAGGCTTTACAACACAGTGAACTCAGTTGTGGATGCTGAATGTGGTTAATGGTAAAAATACAAGAAAGTTCTTCCATGAACAAGAATAAATTTGTGTCACTATTATAATGATGTCTTAATAATATGGTGAAAAATATGAAAATAAAACTAATGTAAACTATGGGCTATAGTTAAGAGTAATATTGTAATATTCTTTCATGAATTCCAACAAAGTACTATACCAATGCTGTGGGCTTATAATAGAGGTATGAGGGGTATGGGACTTTTTCTATTTTTGGAGTAATGAAAATGTTCAAAAGTTGATTGTTGTGATGAATGCACAACTCTTTGATTTTGCTGAGCGCCATTGATTTTACATTCTGATTAGAGTCTATGGTGTGTAAATAAAACTTAAAACTTCATGAGTCAAAAAATATAGAATTATTTTCTTTGACTAAAAGAATAATTTTCTCTACTTAAAAAAGGTGGCCATAGACATGAGGGTATATTTATGAACCTAAATTTGATTCCTTTGGGGTTCATTAAGCAAGAAAAAGAGATTTGTGGCAACAGATGTAAGCCATTTTAAATCAGCACACACCACTCAGAACTGTGTGGGAGAGAGTGTGGTCTACGGTGTGAACTGTGGTCTATGGTTGGTGGCAAGGCCCCAGGATGTGTAAGTCCATTGAGGGTGGTGGGCCACACTTGTGGGAGATGTTTGTGTGGGATATGGTGGGAGGTGTGGGAGGTGGGCAACATGGGAATCCCAGTGGGTTCCGTGTAATATTTTGGTTATCTAAGCACCTCTTAAAATATATTTATATATATACATAAATAACATTTTTGTAAGCAAATGCACATATATGCATATATATTTATATATCATTTTGCAAATGTTGGTATGTATTGTGAAAATTTAGATTTTTACCCACAATAAAAAACAACAACAATAACAACAACAACAACAAAATGTCTAAATTGGAAAGGATGAAGTAGTACTTCACTATTTGCAGATGATATTTTCATATATATAGAAAGTCCCCACGAATGTACAACAAAGCTACCAAATCAAATTAATTCAGCAAAGTGGTGGGGTACGTACAATATCAACATGCAGATATCAGTAGTGTTACTACATACTAGTAAGAATAATGTGAGGATAAAATTTTTAAAAAATTCCATTTACAATTGCAACTAAGAGAATCAAACATCTAGGAATGAAAGTAACAAAATATGTAGATGACTAATATATGGAAAACTACAAATCTTTGAAAAAAGAAATCATAAAAGACCTAAATAAATGGGTAAATATTCCATGCTTAATGGATTGGAAGACTATATATTATCAAGATGTCAATTCTGCTCAATATAACTTACAGATTCAATGCATTCCCAATAAAAATTGCAACAACCTTCATTGCAGAAATGTAAAAACAAATAATCAAATTTGTTTGAATGGGTAAGGGACCCTGAATAGAGAAAAACTCTTTTGTAAAAGAAGAAGGAAGCTGAAGGACTCACATATCCTGAATTTAAAATTAATTACAAAACTACCATGGACAAAAAAAGCATGATACTGGCAGAAGATTAGATATGAATCAAATTTTTCACTGATAACCTGAAAAATCTTTGAAGACATGTTTGCAAATATATATTTTTATGAGCCAGTATAGACAATACAGTAAAACTAATTAAAATGCCTTTACTTTCAGCTCTTTTAAAGTTGTGCCATCACACTAAAGAAAAGCATATGGTCTGTGTTAAAAAAAAAATCTCAGTTACATTCTCCTGTAGAAACTCATTTCCCAGGGAGCTACCTTTACTGAGACCCTCATCCAGTCTCCCATAACCCAATGAAATCCCTTATCTCTTTCCCCAAATTACAGTAAGGCTCACTTTCAGGGTAACATAAATAGCTTCTAGAGGAGGCTTTTTCCATCCTCCACTGGGCTGAGATAGACTCTTAATCTGTTCTGGTGTCAGCTATTCTGAGGCTGCCTCAATCCAGTTCCTACAGGGGCTGTTACCCCTCTTGCAGGTGGGCAGAGACATGCAACATTACAATGGATGGAGTAGGGGGTCTTAAATGGTAGGTGAATTACAGTAGCCAGAATGGAGATCATCATAGAAAGGTGTGCATTCCCCAGTCCCAAACCATGCTCTATCCACGTCACTGTGTTCGATGGGGGGGTCATTCAGCACTCCCTCCTCTGCACTAGAGAATATGCTGCTCTTAGTTTCTTTGGCCAGAGCTTCTGCTTCTGCAGCTGCACCAGTTCTTGCCTTAGCTTGTTCAGAACCTGTTTTTGCTCTTCCACCTTATACTGCAGATGTTGACAAATTTCTTCCTTTTCTTTTACTTCCTTCTTCACGGCCACCCTCGGGCTTTGCTGCAACTGCTGGTGCCACTCTCAGATTTGGTGCAGTGATGAGGGTAGCTGTTGCCCCTCCAACATCTTTTTGTAGAAGACATGGCAATTGAATTCCTCTTACATGCAACACACTGAGTGCACCAGGACACCCTCTATGGAGGGAACTTGTGGCAGCAGGACACACATTGGAAGCTTTGCTCCCTTGGATCCAGACAGACCATGGTCATTGCACAGTGACTCTCCTCCTGTTTCATCTGGACTGGGCTTAGGGGTGCATGCTTCAGCAAATCCTGGAAGGTATCCAGAGAGTATACCAAACTTGATGTTGATTATACTAGGGGGTGGGGTGGAGATCCCATGCTGTTCTTTAGAGAGCTCAGTCTCAAGTACCTGGGATGTTTTTCCCATGGGTGAAAATGTAATTTTCATTTGCCACTCAGCAGCTACCCACTATACCATGTGCACCTTGGTAAAATATGTATACCTGACTCATTGATATTATGGAATATATTTATAGTTTAATGAATTTTTGGTCTGCTCAAATGAAGCTGAGGAAGAAGACCTCTCTGATATCCTTGAATTCATATTAGGCTTGCAGATCAGAACTATTTATTTTGATGTTGTTGGCTGCTGGCATTTTCCATTTTATTTGAATTCTCTGAGAAGAAAGATATGTACATGAGCTCCCTGGGACCCAGGGTCCTAACCTATGAGCCCAAGATGTTGTTCTCATGCATCCCTGGAGGCTTCTCTTTCCCAATCATCTTCCACATTTGTGAAATTGCATTCCTTATTTTTTTCTCTCAGAGCATCCCCCCTTCCTGTGGGGACATTACTATGGACAATGTTCTGTGTACAATTATAGTAATGATAATATTGGTTCACAGCAAGTATTATACTCTCTGAAAGCACTAATATTTATTGGAGTTTAAAGTTTATAAAGGGACATTCTTCCATTTTAATTTTCTTTTTTTTTTTGGCATTTATTTTTTGAATGCCAAATGCAATTTCTCCTTTGGAACATGGAAATGGCCTCATATTCCTGAATGTTTATGAAAATATGCAATTTATCTGAATGAAGTTGTCTATTTAAGTGATTTTCCAAGTAAATTTCAAGTGGAAACACTCAGGATAAATACTCACCTCTTCTTACCTATTTTAAGGAAAAGCTAACATAGGATGAATCATATATAAAAGGAGAGAATAATTTGTATATTTTGTTATGCTTTTTACAGGTAAAAGTCCTCCTTGAACTCTTCATAAGAAAACAACCAAACAAAGTTAAAATGGCCTTTCTTGGAGCAGAAGCTACTCTTAACATGCCCTTATCAAATGCTATCCCTCAGGGTGAAGGTAGAAAATAGGAGTTCATGTTTGAAAGCCTTGATTCTACAAACCTCAGATAAGCATGATACAAAACACCTAAGGTTTGTGGAACCAAGGTGATGATAGCCTAATGGTATCTACATGTTTCTGAATCAGAGGGAATGATTGGAGAGTTCATGATGAAGCATGAGTTATTTGGTGGCAGGAAGTGGAGGAAGTGTGATAATACAGAAAGACACTTGGGATATAGAGAAAGAACATCCCAAGAGGCTGTTATAGGCCAGTCAAAGGACCAAGAAGGGACCAGGATGCAAGTCTGGTCCAAGGGATGGCAGCAAAGGGGAGCATCAGAGGAGTGAAGAGATGAATAAAGAAAGAGTGCACAACTAAGAATTATAGCAGAAGATTAACTTACATAAACTGGGAATTGATACTGTTAACCTAGAGTGAGGATATGCTATGAGTTATTAGATGCTTTGGAATAGGTGGGTAGGAGATATGAGAAGGTTGGCCTTGGATCTAGCATGGAGATGCCTACACATACCTTCAGTCAGAGCTCAGGCTCAGGTAGTGGAATGTACAAGGATAGGAACTTCTGGATTGAGCATGGGATATTGTACTCAATCATGCTTTGAACTCCTATGACTTCATGATAAATTTTATTTTCTTAATTCCTCAAAAGATTCACTCACTCTAATTAGAAAATTTAATAAAAATGAAGTGCAAGTCTCCCTAACTAATCTTTCACAGGCCTACACCCTCTGCCCCAGTTGCCCACTTTGTTCCTCCCTTTCCACCTATATACAGCAGTTATATTGCAGACATGATAACTGGATAACTTGTCTATGCCTATTCAGAAATCTCCTCAGACAAAAAGAATTCTTGTGTTTGCTCATTCATTTACCCTTAATTTATCCATTATTATTTTCATTGTCTATTAAATGAAAAGAATCCAGTGGCCCAGGCTTGTCTATTTTTTTCAGTGATAGCATCAGTGAACATCATCCTTTCACTATATACCCTTTATTTTCTTTCCTTTTGCCCATGGGAAATCTGGTACAAGAGATATCAGGGGAAGTCTGACCCAGAAGAAATCAGAACTCTCATTACCCAGTACCGATTAGAGACAATTATCCTACAATACTTAAAAGAATACTTAGAGAAAGGTCTCATCTTTACAGATCACTGTTTCATCTTGTCTTAGTGAACATGAATCAAAAACAGTCTCTGAAGGATTTTTTTTTAAATTTATTTATTTTTTATTGTGGGTAAAAATCTAAATTTTCACAATACATACCAATATTTGTAAAATGATATATAAATATATATACATATATGTGCATTTGCTTACAAAAATGTTATTTATATATATATAAATATATTTTAAGAGGTGCTTAGACTACCTAAAATATTACATGGAACCCATTGGGATTCCCATGTTGCCCACCTCCCATACCTCCCACCACATCCCACACAAACATCTCCCGCAAGTGTGGCCCACCACCCTCAATGGACTTACGCATCCTGGGGCCTTGCCACCAACCATAGACCACAGTTCACATAGTAGACCACACTCTCTCCCACACAGTTCTGAGTGGTGTTTGCTGATTTAAAATGGCCTACATCCGTTACCACAATGGTACTCAGGACAACCTCCGAATCCCAAAGAAGCCCCTGTATTTCAACGGCTCATCCCCTGCCTGCCCCAAAAGTGTCAAGTGGCCACTGGCTCCACCTCATTGTTATAATTTCTTCCATTGCTAGAATCACCATATTTTTACAACAGAATACTATCAAGTCCACTCTAGTCCATAGTTCTGGAGGATTTTTATCTCTCCTCTTGGTTGTAGGTGATGCCCCAACCTCTACTGATTTGGAGACTCTGATTTAGTACTGAATATCCAATTGTAGATGGCCAGTTTTGCTCTCCTACAGGCAGATTTCAGATTGCCAATCTCATGGAAGAGCAGTTACACTTGGGAGCTGAATGAGTGACAAGTCTTCCAGTAACCCTTGTGTCATCATCATTGACATACCTCACTTCTGTGGGCTGAGTTTGAACATATCAACAAGAAATACATGAGGATTGTTGAAGCAATTGATTGATGTTGGTAAAACAGAGGTTTTGCAGTAAAAAATAAATTGATACTTTTTTCTGTTCACAAGGAGGTAATTATCTTTTGCTTAGAATGATGGGGATGCAGAAATTGATAACCAACTGATGGGATATTGCTTTCTCCAAAACCTCTCTTTGACTCTGGTTAAAAGCTATTTTTCAAGACCTGGTGACAAAATGTCCACTCAGAACCATGATAAGTACCCTTTTCCACTGAGTCTTCACACAGGTTATTCTTTGTGATTCAATGACTTTTCTACCTTCCATTCACCTGGCTCACACTGCCAGGGAGACATGGTGATTAAGAGGCTTGATCCCAGGCATACTCCTGCATTTGGGGCCCAGCTAATCCCCTTACTAATCATGTGACGTTAGCCATATCAGCTGACCTCTCTATGCCTTATTTCCCTCTTCTGTAAAATGGGGAGGACTCTATCCATCTCATAGTGTTCTAATTGGGCTGAAAGAGGTTAATACATGTGAACACTGAGAACAGTGAGTGGTACTTAGTGAGACCATGTTGAATACTTGTTCTTAATGTTATACTTAGGTCTTAGCTTACTGAGCTTGTCCTAACTAGGTGATTTTCTGGCTTATTATACTCAGAGCACCCAATTATTCATCATCAATTAACTCATCATGGTTCATGGGAGATTCTCAGTCACAAATCTGTCTCCTCCAAATGGAATGTAGCAACTTTGTCAAAAGACCAAGTCTACATCATCTTTGCAGTTCTAAAAAGTATGGCAACATCTGACACATAGTAGGTACTGCATATACATTTGTTGAGTCAGCAAATGTATGGTGACTCCTCCAAAGGACACAATCTTCATATAAATCCAGTAGAATAGGATTGTGTGATCTAGTGCCTGGAAGTACAATCACTCAAGTGGACATTGGACCACTGGTATTTCATCCTACTGACTCTGAGACCCAGGAAATATTAATTTGGATGTCGTTAGAACCCACATGTACTTCCATTGGGGCTTCTGGAATTAGTATATTTGTTGTGAAAAAAAAAAAGGACTGAGCTCAGGACCTCCATGGTCAACCTGTCTAGGAGGTTTAAGAGTGCACTTGGATAAATTTCATCCACTGTTCTCTGCTTGAGTCAGACCTCCATATTTGTCCCGGAACCCACTTAAAAATAGAGTACCATCATATTGTGCAAAACATTTGCAAAAGGATTTAGGAAAGTTGTGGATAGTGAGTAAGGAAGAACCTGACAACTAAGACACAATAGAACCTGTGGCCTGGGATAGAGAATGGCTTTATTTGAGTGACCACAGAAGGTACAACACAAGAGTTCTGTGAAAATAGCATCAATGCCGGTAGGCACTGCTCAGCTCTTTCACAAGAAACAGCAGAGAATGGGCTAAATTCTACCTCAGTGAACTCTTTTGAAAATCCAGAGAGCCAGAGCCTGTAGGGAATTATTTGAGAGGGGGCTGGACAAAGAGATAAAGAGCCCAAAGGAAAACCAGAACACAGACAACTAAAAAGATACAGAATAAGAGGAACAAAATATCAAAAATTAACCTTACAACACAGAAAGAAAAAAAAAAAATAAAACCATGGAGTAGAAAGTTAAGCTAACCAACTGAATAAGCCCATCAAGATAAACAGATGCCTAGATATTAACAGAATATTTACAAGCCATACTAAGAAACAAGAAGACATGGCCTAGTCAAATGAACAAAGTAAAATACAGGAGGAGATGCAAAATATGGAAAAACTAACCATGGATGTGGAAACAATTCTCGTGAATGAACTTAATGAAGTGAAGGAAGATATAAAGGATATTAAGAAGACGTTAGGAGAGCTTAATGAAGAAATTGTAAACATACATAAAAAGATAATGGACCTACAGCAAGCTCCCAGAGCAAGGAGGATTGTGGCGGGGTTCTGCCCAGGGATCAGTGCTGTGCACATGTGGAATGAGAAGCTTGGGACATCCATCTGCATGGATCAACAGCATTGATGGAATGGTAGAGATTCGGAACATAGAAAGAAGCAAGGAAATAAAATAAGAAGAAAAAGTGCCAAAGAGAAAACTTAACTCACACACAGAACCACCAGCTAAATAAAACTCTAGAGCATAGAGAAAAGCTAATCAACTGAACAAACCCATCAAGGTAATATGATGACTAGAAGGCAACAAAAAAAATACAAATGACTCTGAGAAACAGGAAAACAAGGACCAGTCCAATGAACAAAATAAAAATCAGGCAGTGATGCAGAACATTGAACAACTAATCAAAGCTATCCAAACAAATATCATGGACCAACTTAAAGAAGTGAAGGAAGAGATTAAGGATATAAAGAAGACACTGGGAGAACATACTAAGAAATTGCAAACATGCCTAAAAAGGTAATGGATATGATGGTGAACAATGGCAAAATCCAAGAAATCAAAAAGACGCTGGATTCAGATAACATCAGATTAGAACAGGCAGAGGAAAGAATTAGTGATATGGAAGACAATACAGCCGAAATCAAAGAGATAGTAGAACACATAGACAAAAAGATAGAAAAAATCCGGCTTGGACTCAGGGAATTAACCAGTAACACAAAATGCACTAACATATGCATTATGGACATCCCAGAAGGAGAAGAGAAGGGAAAGGGAACAGAAGGAGTGTTGAAGGAAATAATTGCTGAAAAATTCCCAACCCTATTTAGAGAGATGGATGTGCAGATCCAGGAATCACAGTGCACCCCAAATAGTATAAATCCCAACAGGCCAACACCAAGACATATACTTGTCAAAATGTCCAATGCTCAAGACAAAGAGAAAATACTCAATGCAGCAAGAGAAAAGAGAACCATCATATACAAGGGAAGCACAACAAGATTAAGTGCTGATTTCTCAGGTGAAAGCATGGAGGCAAGAAGACAGTGGTATGACATAGTCAAAATACTAAAAGAAAAAACTTCCAGCCACGAATTCTCTATCCAGCAAAACTGGCATTCAAAAATGATGGAGAGTTCAAAATATTCACAGATAATCAGAAATTAAGAGAGTATGTCAAGAAGAAACCAGCACTTCAAGAAATACTAAAGGAATCTCTACAAGTTGAAAGGAAAAAACAAGGGAGAGAGAGTTGGAGGAGCATTTAAAAGCAACTGAAAAGACAAAAAGAAAAACAAAACAACATATGACATACATTAACCCAAAGAAAAAATTGCTGAAGTAAGAAATTCATTACGAGTAATAACACTGAATGTTAATTGATTAAATTCACCATTCAAAAGACACAGATTGGCAGAATGGATAAGAAAATATGATCCATCTATATGCTGTCTGCAAGAAACCCACCTTTGTTCCAGGGATTCAAGGAGGCTGAAAGTAAATGGCTGGAAAACCATTTTACAAGCTAACAATAGCCAAAAAGGGGCAGAACTATTCTAATATCAGCGAAAATAGAATTTAAATGCAAAACTATTGTAAGAGACAAAAATGGACACTACATATTAGTAAAAGGAGTAATCTCTCAAGAAGAGAGAACAATTATCAACATTTACGCACCTAACTGGGGTGCCTCAAAATACGCATGGCAAACTCTGGAAAAACTAAGAGGAGAAATAAATGCCTCTACAATTATAGCAGGGGACTTCAACACACCACTATCATCATTAGACAGAACATCTAGACAGAGAATCAATAAAGAAACAAAGGCACTCAACAATACATTAGAAGACCTGGACTTAATACACATATATAGAACACTACACCCAAATACAGCAGGATTTACATTCTTCTCGAGTGCAAATGGAACATACTCCAAAATAGACCACATGCTAGACAACAGAACAACTCTGAATGAATTGATAAGATTGAGATTATACAAAGTAATTTCTATGACCACAACGGAATGAAATTGGAAATTACTAAGGGCCAGACAAACAGGTTAGGCAAAAGGGTATGGAAATTAAAAAACACACTCTTTAGAAAAACAATGGGTCAAGGAGGAAATCTCAGAAGAAATCAGTAACTAACTTGAAACTAATGAGAAGAACCACACAACATATCAAACCTATGGGATGCAGCAAAAGCAGTCCTGGGAGGGAACTTCATAGCCATAAATTCATATATTAAAAAAGAAGAAAGAACTAAAATTGAAGTCCTAAATGCACACTTGGAGGATTTGGAAAAACAACAACAAACTAAACCTAAAGGAAGTAGAAAGAAGGAAATAACAAAGATTAGAGCAGAATTAAATGAAATAGAGAATAAGAAAGCACGGGAAACAATAAACAAATCCAAAAGCTGGTTCTTTGAGATTACCAATAAAATTGACAAACCCTTAGCCAGACTAACAAAGAAAAAGAGAGAACAGATGCAAATACATAAAATAAGGAATGAGCAAGGTGTTATGACTACTGACCCCACAGAAATAAAGGTTATCATAAGAGGATACTTTAAAAAATTATATGCCAACAAGAATGACAATTTAGAGGAAATGGAAAAGATTCTAGAAACCGACAAACAGCCAACATTGATGAAAGAAGAAATAAATGAACTCAACAGTCCAATTACAAGCAAAGATTTAGACTCAGTCATCAAAAACCTCCCAACTAAGAAGAGTCCAGGACCAGATGGCATCACAGCTGAATTCTACCAAACATTCTGGAAAGAGCTAACACCAATTCTGCTTAAGCTCTTCCAAAAAACAGAAGTAGAAGGAATATTGACTAACTCATTCTATCATGCCAACATTACCCTAATACCAAAACCAAATGAAGATACCACAAGAAAGGAAAATTACAGACCAATTATTCTAATGAAACTAGATGCTAAAATCCTCAACAAAATACTTGCCAATCGCATTCAACAACATATCCAAAGCATTATACACCATGACCAAGTGGGTTTCATCCCCGGTATGCAAGGATGGTTCAATATAAGAAAATCAATCAATGTAATACAGGACATAAACAGATTGAAAGAAAAAAAACACACTATCATCTCTATAGATGCAGAAAAACATTCGACAAAATACAGCACTCTTTCCTCATAAAAACACTACAAAAGATAGGAATTGATGGAAACTTTCTGAATATGATAAAGAGTATTACGGAAAACACAAAGCTAACATCATTTTCAATGGTGAAATCCTAAAAGCCTTCCCTCTGAGATCGGGAAGTAGACAAGGATGCCCACTATCACCACTCCTTTTAACATTCTCTTAGAAGTACTTGCGTGAGCACTGAGAAAAGAAAAGGACATAAAAGGCATTCAGATTGGAAAAGAAGAACCAAAAATTTCATTATTTGCAGATGACATGATCCTATACATAGAAAGCCCTGAGAAATCTACAAGAAGGCTTCTAAACTTATAAAGGAGTTCAGTAATGTTGCAGGCTATAAGATCAAAGCTCAGAAATCAGTAGCATTTCTATACACGAATCACGAGCAAACTGAGGAAGAAATCAGGAAAAAAAAATACCATTTACAATGGTAAATAAAAGAAACAAATACCTAGGAATAAATTTATCTAAAGATGTAAAGGACTTATATACAGAAAACTACACTACACTATTAAAAGAAATCCAAGAAGACTTATATAAATGGAAAAATATTCCCTGTTCATGGATGGGAAGACTAAACAAGATCAAGGTATCTATCCTACCCAAACTAATGTACAGATTTAATGCAATCCCAATAAAAGTCAACACTGTATTTTTAAGGAACTGGAAAAACTAACCACAAAATATATTTGGAGAGGCAAGAGGCCCCGAATTGCCAAAGACATATTGAAAAAGAAAAATGAAGTTGGAGGTATCACATTACCTGACTTTAAAACATACTACAAAGTTACAGTGATCAAAACTGCATGGTATTGGCACACAGATAGACCTACTGTCCAATGGAACAGAATTGAGATTTCTGATATAGATCCTCGCATATACAGTTATCTGATATTAGACAAGGCCACGAAGCCCACTCAGTTGGGAGAGAATGGCCTCTTTAACAAGTGGTGCTTGGAGAACTGACTATCCATATCCAAAAAATGAGAGAAAAATACCATCTCACATCTTATACAAAAATCAACTCAAGATGGATCAAAGATCTAAATATAAGAGCCAAATCCATAAAGACCTTGGAAGATAATGTAGGGAAGCATCTACAGGACCTTGTAATAGGAAATGGTTTCATGAACTTCACAGCTAAAGCATGAGCAGCAAGAGAAAAAATTGATAAATGGGATCTCCTCAAAATTAAAAACTTCTGCACCTCAAAGGATGTTATTAAGAAAATAAAAGGCAGCCTACCCAATGGGAGAAAATATTTGGCAACCATATATCTGATAGGAGCCTAATATCCTGCATATATAAAGAAATCCTACACCTTGAAAATAAAAAGACAAACAACCAATTTAAAAAATGGGTGAGTGACCTGAAAAGACGCTTCTCCAAGGAAGAAATACAAATGGCTAAAAAGCACATGAAAAAATGCTCAACATCGCTTGCTATCAGGGAAATGCAAATCAAAACTACAATGAGATACCATCTTACACCCATCAGAATGATAGCAATTAAAAAAACAGCAGACACTAAATGTTGGAGAGGATGTGGAGGAATAGGAACCCTCATCCACTGCTGGTGGGACTGGGGTATGATCCAGCAACAGTGGAGGACAGTTTGGCGGTTCCTCAGAAAAGTAACAATAGATCTTCCATATGATCCAGCAATTACACTGCTGGGAATATATCCAGAAGAACTGAAAGCAAAGACACAAACAGATCTATGCACACCAATGTTCATAGCGGCATTGTTCACCATTGCCAAAATTTGGAATCAGCCCTGGTGCCCATCAACAGACGAATGGATAAGCAAAATGTGGTACATACATACAATGAAATATTACCCAGCTGTAAGAAGGAACAAAGTGCTAACATATGGAATAACGGGATGAATCTTGAAGACCTTATGTTGAGTGTAGCAAGCCAGGCACTGAAGGATGAACAGTATATGACCTCACTGATTTGAACTGAGGAAAGTGAGCAGTCTCTGAGAACCATTGTCTGAAAGATAGTTTAACAAGGGAGAGAATGAGAAGAGCAGGCTTTGAGCCATCACCAATAAGGACATAATCTATGGTAAAGGGATAGAGTATAGTTGCATATTGAAGGATAGCACAGATGGGTAGTGGTATTACTGGATTTGGTGGTGTAGCATTGACAGGTGGGTAGATTAGGAAGGCCAGGTTCAAATCCCCAGGGCATGTAACTATGAATCTTGACATTCAAAGAGTCAAGACAGGGGAGTGCCCTATGCCCCAGGGGGTTGGGGAGGAAGGAACAGCTAATATCTAATGGGCTATTTAGTGGTCATGGGAAAGGTTTTTCATTACCTTACAGTAATGGACAAAGGACATGGCAAATATCATCAAAAGTTATTAAACTGTATCGTCTAAATTGTAAACTATACTGTAAATCATTGACAATGTTCAGTTGCTATATTTTGTTATCTGTATAACAATTATAACAATGCTAACATCCAAAAAAGGGGGTGCATTTAATATGGGTGGGGAAGGAGGAGGTGGTTTGGTATCTGGGAGTCTCTGTTATTCCGTGTGTGACTTTGCTGTGACCTAAAACTTTTATGAAAATTAAATGAAAATTTGGGAGACACTGGAGATTGAGAGGGTTAAGATGTCACATCACACCGGACATCCAATAACACAGTGATAAAAGGAAAAAAAGAATATATATATATGTTTTTTTAAAAGGCATTTCTTTTGCTTTTTTCCCTATTTTTTTGAATGTCCCAATCTGCTAATTATATTTTGTTTTGTTTTTTGCTTGATTGTTTTGTTTTTTGTTTTTATTCCTGAGTTTCCTTATGTTTATCTCTTGCATGTAAGCTTATGATTGTTGTTTCTTTTTCCTATTAAGTGTATTTGATTATTTTATGGACTACATGTTCATGGAAGATTTAGATCACAAAAGGGTTACAATGGGTACTGCACGGGATTATTGGTGGGGGGTGTCTGGGAAGGGATTTTCATGGGAGTAAGTTCATCCGAATATACACGAAAGATATACAAAATTATTCAAAAGATCAAAGTATGGGGCATGGTCATGGTGGGTGGACAATCACACAATAAATGAGGGAATCTGAATTCCTAGCCTGGAGAGCTCTGCCACATTCTCCAAGGGAGCAGCAACAGTCCTCTGAGTGCAGGGACAATGTCTGTCTAAATAGGAAGGTCCACTGATGAGTTTTTTTTATTGATGACTACCCTTATGAGTCTTCGGTCTTGTAACTGAAACTTAGCTTACTGTTATGGGGTGCCTAAGGATTGCCACCTGAGAGCCTCTTTGTTGCTCAAATGTTGCCTCTCTCTAAGTCAAACTCTGCATATGAATGCATTACCTTCCCCCCAACGTGGGACATGACTCCTGGGGATGAGCCGCCCTGGCAATGAGGGATTAATACCAAGTGCCAACTGGCAACACAACTGGAAAAAGACCTTGAATAAAAGGGGGAAAATGTAAGGACAAATGAGTTCAAGTGGCTAAGAGACTTCAAAGAGAGTCGGGAGGTCATCCCAGATGTAACGCTTACGCACACCTCAGTAGGAGCTCATAGAACATTAAAGTGCATATTACCACACACAGAGGGGCTCCTGAGAGCTCTGGAGACACCCAGGTCCTATATAAGGGGGGATAGCCCCAGAGATTGATGCCTTATCAGTGGGCTCTATTTTGGAATCTGTGCTCCTGAGAGTGAGAGAATTAGACTCACATAAGTCCTCCCTGCCCATCGTTCATAAGTCACTTCTATTCAAACCTAAATGTGATGCTGGAGTTTTTAGGTATACTTCCAGAGAATGGATCCTGTGCCAGGTGTGCATGGAATCTCGGTGGAGCAGCAACTCCTACCCTACAGTTTAATGGATTCATTCAAGTCACCTGGCGAGGAGACAATGATGGGCAATGGCCATCCCAGGGAATGGAGAGGGCCTGCATCTGTAGGCAGGATCATCCCACCCACCATATCCATGGGATACAAGCCCTCTCTCACTTGGAGGTGGAGTGGACATCACCATCCCAGTCTCCTCAGGATTGGGGGAAGAACCATGGACTAGAGTGATCTTGATGGTATTCTGTTGTACACTTGTGGTGATTCTAGCAATGGAAGAAATTATAACAGTGAGGTGGAGCCAGTGGCCACTGGACACTTTTGGGGCAGGGAGGGGATGTTCAGTTTAAATACAGGTGCTTTTTCGGGATTTGGAGGTTGTCCTGAGTGCTGTTGTGGCAACGGATGTAGGCCATTTTAAATCAGCACACATCATTCAGAACTGTGTGGGAGAGAGTGTGGTCTTCGATGTGAACTGTGGTCTACGGTTGATGGCAAGGCCCCAGGATGTGTATGTCCATTGAAGTTGATGGGCCACACTTGTGGGAGATATTTGTGTGGGATGTGGTGGGAGGTGTGGGAGGTGGGGAACATGGGAATCCCAGTTGGTTCCATGTAATATTTAGGTAATCTAAGCACCTCTTAAAAAATATATATATATATATAATATATATATATATATGTATATTTATATATATATATAACATTTTTGTAAGCAAATGCACATATATGCATATATATTTATATATCACTTTACAAATATTGGTATTTATTGTGAAAATTTTGATTTTTACCCACAATAAAAAGTAAATAAATTAAAAAAAAAAAAAGATAATGGACGTGATGGTGGTAAATGGGACAATACAAGAAATAAAAAATATACTGGAAGCACATAATAGCAGATTTGAAAAGTAGTGGAAAGAATCAATGATATGGATTCTTATGGAAGATGTAAGTCTGAAATAGACAGCTACTAGAATAGATAAATAAAGAGATAGAAAAAAACCCATCAGGGACATATAGGCAGTCCAGAGGGAGAAGAAAAGGGAAAGTGGACCGAAGTGGTATTAGAGGAAAGAATGGCTGAAAATTTCCCAACACATTTGAGGGACTTGAATGCACATGTCCAGGAAGTGCAGCACACCCCAAACAGTATCAATCCTAATAGACCTACCCCAAGACATAAGCTTATCAAGTTGTCTAATGCTCAAGACAAAGAGAGAGTACTGAAAGCAGCAAGAGAAAAGAGAACCATCACATACAAGGGAAGCTCTATAAGATTAAGTGATGATTTTTCATCTGAGACCATGGAGGCAAGAAGGCAGTGGTATGATACAGTTAAAGTGTTATAAGAAAAAAAATTTCAGCCTAGAATTCTCTGTCTAGCAAAGATGACATTAAAATTTAGGGAAAGTTCAAAATATTCACAGATAAATAGAAATTAAAAGAGGTTGTCAATAAGAAACAAAAAAACAGGAGAGTGTTGGAGGAGAGTTTAAAAATAAATAAAAAGATGAAAAAAGAAATAAAAAAAAACATGTGTCATTCATAAATCTAAAGAAAATATGACTAATTTTGACATGATGGCATTGACAGTAATAACAATGAATGTTAATGGATTAAATTCTCTAATCAAGAGACACAGCCTGGCAGAATGGATAACCAAATATGACCCATCTTTATGCTGTCTTCAAGAAGTTCATCTTAGACCAAGGGATGCAAGGAGGCAGAAAGTGTTTGGTTGGAAAACAATTTTACATACAAACAACAATCAGAAAAGGGCAGGAGTAGCTATCCTAATATCAGACAAAATGGACTTTAAATGCAAAACTACTGTGGGAGACAAAGAAAGACACTATATATTAATAAAATGGGTAATCTACCAAGAAGAAAGAATAATCATAAATATTTATGCACCTAACCAGGGTGCCTCAAAATACATGAGACAATCCTTGGGAAAACTAAGTGGAGAAATAGATGCCTCTACAATTATAGTAGGAGATTAAATACACCATTATCACCATTAGAGAGAACATCTCAAGAAAGGATCAATAAAGAAACTGAGACCTTGAATAATACATTAGAGGACCTGGAACTAATAGACACATATAAAACTTTACATCCAAATATAGCAGGATATACATTCTTCTCGAGTAGATATGGATCATGCTCCAGGATAGACCAGATGCTAGGCCAAAGAACAGCTCTCAATGAATTCAGAAAGATTGAAATTATATAAAGTAATTTCTCTGACCATAATGGAATGACTCTGGAAATCAGTTAGGGGCAGAGAAGCAGATTAGGCACAAAGATATGAAAGTTAAGCAACCCACTCTTAAACAATCATAGAGTCAAGGAGGAAATTGCAAAAGAAATAAGTAACTACCTTGAAATGAAAGAAAATGACAACACAACATATCAAACCGAATGGGATACAGTTAAAGCAGTGCTGAGAGGGAAATTCATAGCCATAAAGGTCTATGTTTAAAAAGAAGAAAGAGATTAAATAAAAGATTTAACTGCACACCTGAATGAATTAGAAAAAGAACAACAAACTAACCCCAAAGGAAGTAGAAAGAAGGAAATAACAAAGATTAGAGCAGATCCAAATGAAATTGAAAATAAGAAAGCCTTAGAAAAAATAAGCCAAAATATACCAAAATAAAACAAAAAAAAACTGGTTCTTTGAGAAGATTAATAAAATTGACCGTCCCTTACCTAGACTAAGAAAGAAAAAAAAGAGAAGATGCAAATACATAAAATAAGAAATGAAGAAGGGGACATCACATGTATACCACAGAAATAAAGTGTATCACAGAATGATAATTTGATAAAGTATATGCCAAAAAGATGGAAAATTTAGAGGAAATAAACAAATTCCTAAAAACACACAAGCAGCCTACTTCGATGAAAGAAAAAATTGATGAACTCAGTAGACCAATCACAATTAATGAGATAGAATTAATCATCACAATCATCCCAAATAAGAAGAGCCCAGGACCAGATGGCTTCACAGGTGAATTCTACCGGACATTCCAGAAAGAAATAATACCAATCTTGCTTAAACTCTTCCAAAAAATGGACATGGAGGGAACATTGCCTAACTCATTCTATGATGCCAAAATCACTGTAATACCAAAGCCAAAGACACCACAAGAAAGGAAAACTATAAATGTACATCTTTAGTGAACTTAGATGCTAAAGTTCTCAACATAATACTTGTTATCATATTCAACAACACATCAAATGAATTATACACCATGACAAAATGGGTTTATTCCCTGTTATGCAAGGATGATTCAAAATAAGAAAATCAATGAATGTACTCCACTACATAAAAAAGAATAAACAACAACAACAAAAAAATCGTGTGATCATCTCTATAGATGCAGAAAAAGCATTTGACAAAACACAGTATCCTTTCCTGATAAAGGATATATATCCTTTATCAGGGTATATATAATAAAGGGTATATATGAAAAACCCACAACTAAAATCTTATTCAATTGTGATATCCTAAAACCTTTCCCTATAAAATCTGGAAGAAGACAAGGATGCCCACTTTCACTGCTTTTATTCAAAATTGTGTTAGAAGTACTTGCTCAAGCACTTAGGCAAGAAAAAGTTATAAAACACATCCAAATTGGAAAGGAAGAAGTAAAAATTTCACTATTTGCAGATGACATGATCTTATGCATTGAAATCCCTAAGTAATTTACAACAGAGATTCCAGAGCTTATAAATGAGTTCAGTAAACTCACAGGTTACAAGACCAATGTTCAAAAATCAGTAACATTTCTTTACACCAATAATGAGAAATCTGAGGAGGAAATCAAGAAATAAATTCCATTTACAATAGCAACTAAAAGAATCAAATATCTATGCATAAATTTAACTAAAGATGTCAATGACTTGTATGCAGAAAACTATACAACACTCTTAAAGGAAATCAAAGAAGACTCAGCCAAATGGAAGAATATTACCTGTTCAAGGATAGGAAGACTAAACATCATTAAGATGTCTATCCTAAGCAAACTGATTTACAAATTTAATGAAATCCCAATAAAAATTTCCATAGCATTTTTTTGTGTGGCAAAAGTGCATAATATTTAGTTTTAAAAGGTCATGTACTTACACATCCTGTAAGTACATGACCTTTTAAAACTAAGGTGTGGGAGGTGGGCAACATGGGAATCCCAGTGGGTTCCATGTAATATTTTGGGTAATCTAAGCACCTCTTAAAATATATGTATATATAACATTTTTGTAAGCAAATACACATATATGCATATATATTTATATATCATTTTGCAAATGTTTGTATGTATTGTGAGAATTTTGATTTTTACCCATAATAAAAAAAAAAAAGAAAAAGGTCATGTAATACATGCTTCTTTCATTTCTATGTATTTGTATTCAATTACAAGCAAGTTGAAGACAAAATTTTAACCTAGTATGCTATAAAAATTGCATAATATTTAGTTTAAAAAACTATGTTAAATACATGCTTCATTCAGTTCTTTGCATTTTTTTAATATATATATTTTTAATTTTTAATAGACACTTAGATTACATAAATGTTTCTCAAAAACATTTATATGTCCCACTTAGAAAAGCAAACTCTCAAATTTATTTGGAAAGGCAAAAGGCCCTGAATAGCCAAATACATATTGAACAAACAAAAATGAAATCAAAGACATCACCCTGCCTGACTTTAAAACATACTACAACTCTACAGTGGTAAAAACTGCATTGTATTGGCACAATAATAGACATACTGATCAATGAAACTGATTTGAGAATTCTGATATAGATTCTCATATATACAGTCAATTGATATTCAACAAGGTCACCAATCCCATTCAATTGGGAGAGAATGGCTTCTTCAACAAATGGTGCTTGGAGAATTTGACATCCATATCCAAAAGAGTGAGAGAGGAATACGATCTCACACTTTATAAAAATTATATGGGAGATGTTTGTGTGGGATGTGTTGGGAGGTGTGGGAGGTGGGAAACATGGGAATCCCAGTGGGTTCTGTGTAATATTTTGGGTAATCTAAGCACCTCTTAATATATATATATATAAAATATTTTTGTAAGCAAATGCACATATACGCATATATATTTATATATCATTTTGCAAATGTTGGTATGCATTGTGAAAATTTTGATTTTTCCCACAATAAAAAATAAATTAATTTTAAAAAAAATTAACAGAAGTTGGATCAAAGATCTAAATATAAAAGCCAAGACCATAAAGGCCTTGGAAGATAATGTAGGGAATCATCTATAGGATCTTGTATTAGGAGAAGGTTTCATGAACTTTACACCCAAAGCAAAAGCAATGAAAGAAAAAAAAATAGATAAATGAGACCTCCTCAAAATTAAAAACCTTTGAACCTCAAAGGAGTTTTGACAAGATAGTGAAAAGGCAGACTACTGAGAGGGAGAAAATATTTGGTTACCATATATCTGATAAGGGTCTAATATCCAGCATCTATAAAGAAACTCTACACCTCAAAAATAAAAAGCAAACAACATATATAAAAATAAAGAAGTTATTTGAATAAACACTTCTCCAAAGAAGAAATACAAATGGCTAAAAAGCACAGGAAAAGATACTCAACCATCACCACTAGCTATTACAGAATTGCAAATCAAAACTAGAATGAGATATTATCTTACACACATTAGATTGGCAGCTTTTAAAACGCAGAGGACTAAAAGTGTTGAAGAGGATGTAGAGGAATGGGAGGTCTCATCCACTGCTGGTGGGAATGTAGAATGTTGCTGCTATTGTGGAGGACTGTTTCCTGTTCCTCAGGAATCTAACTATAAAACTGCCATATGATCCAGCAATCCCACTGCTGGGTATATACCCAGAAGTATAGAAAGCAGGGACACAAGCATATATATGCACACTAATGTTCATTGCAGCATTATACACTATTGCCAAAAGTTGGAAATAATCCAAATGTCCATGAACAGGTGAATGGATAAATGCATTGTAGGATATACACACTATGGAATATTACTCAGCTGAAAGGAATGCAATTTTAACACAAAAGATAATATGGATAAACCTTGAAGGCCTTATGTTGAGTGAAGCAAGCCAGGCACTGAAGGACAAATATTACATGACACCATTGATATGAATTATGCAATTGACCAAACTCACAGAGCTAGAGTCTGGATGAAAGGTTTTCAGGAGATAGAAAGGGAGAAGAAGTTGTGAGCCAATGCCCATATGGGCAAAATCTATAAGGTGGAAGCATGTAGTTGTGTAGTGGATGAGCATGACAGTGGTGCAGTAATACTATTGGGGTTGGCAGTGCTGGTTTGTGAGGGGGGAGGGTGTGGAGTATGATTTGGACTGCCCATGGAATTAGGGGGAGGGTTGAAAGATGGGGCAGGTAAACTATGATTTGCAGATATGTGGTTGAAACTACAAAGTTAGGAATGTTCATTTGGCAAATATGGAAGAGGAGGGTTCCTGGTTTAGGGTGTTGGATGTTGGGGGCATACAGGACTAGGTACACCTGGGGCAGGCTTCTAGGGAGTGTGTGAGTGTTCATCTTGTCATAGTGTGTTGTATCAGTGAGTGAAGACCCACATGATGAGCAGAAAAGTGTTGGACTCCTATCCTGGGGAGTCCTGCTAATAGAGGGGTGGGAGTCTCTTGAGGGCATAGGCAGTGCCTGTTAGGGGAATACAGGCCAGTATCAAGCCCTCAATTTTGCAAGTAACTATGAATCTTGTTCTTCAAGGAGTGAAACTTGGTGGTTACCAACTGACCCAAGGAAAAGGGGAGGGAGGAATAGAATGATGGAACACGGGGCATTTTGGGTGTGATGGAAATGTTCTACATGATCTTGCAATGATGGATACAGGCCATGTTAAATTTTGTCAAAATTTATAAGTGTATGGTCCAAAATTTGAAACATAATGTAAATCATTGATCATGTTTAGTAGCAATACTTCAATATTTGTACATCAGTTGTAACAAATGTACCATCCACATGTAAAATGTTATTAATAGAGGAAAGAGAGAAAGTGGGAGGATGTTTGCAAATGGGATTCCCCTATATTCTGTACATCATTTTCTGTAACCTAAAGCTTCTTTGAAGACAAAATGAAAAGAAAATAAGAAACTAGGGAAATAAATGAAAGAAAATGTCATTGTACATACAAGACAACAGATTTACAGTGATGAAAAAAACAATACCAGTTTTTAAAATTGTACATTTCTTCATTATTTTTTCATTATTCCAAACATTTTTTAAAGTTTTTATTTGTTGTATTCAAAATTATCATTTTTATTTCATGTTCTTATTAATTGTATTTGGTTATTTTGTTGACTTCATTTTTGAAGAGGTTTTGGATCATAGAAGGGTTAAAACTGTGACAGGAGAGGATCATTGGTGTGGGGTGTGAATGATAGGGATTGCATGGGAGGAGGTTCACCTGGGGCATACCTATAAGGCATACAAATGTGTTCCAGTGTTGATGGGGCATTGTCATGGTGGCTGGTGATTCACACAATAACCAAAAGAATATCAAATTCCCATCCTGGGGAGTTCTGCCACATTCTTCAATGGGACAGCAAGAATCCCCAGAGAACAAGGTCAGTGACTAGTGAGGGAGGATGTATCATTGACAGGACTTTGGCATTTATGACTGTACTTGTGAACCATTACTTTTGAACTTGAAACTTAGCCTATTACTAGAGGGTGCCTGAAAGTTACCTCCTGAAAGCCTCCTTGATGTTCAAAAATGGACTTTCTCCAAGCCAAACTCAGCATTACCTTACCTCTAATGTAGAACATGACTCCTGGGGATAAGCCTCCCTGTAGCCAAAGGAATTACTACTGAACAATTAGCAATGCAAGTGGAAAAAAACTTTGACCAAAAGGGATAAAGGGTAATGACAAATGAGTTTATATGGCTAAGAGACTTCAAAGTTAGTTGGGAAGTCATTCCAGAAGTTTTGCCCATGTACATCCCAGATGGTTCTCATTGACTGCCAAAGTAAATATTGCCTCAAATAGCAGGGCTCCTGAGGACTCTAGAGACAGCCAGACAGTATAGGCAGGGCAGACAGTTCAAGAGTTTGGCACCCTGTCAATGGGCCCTTCTTGGCAATTGGTGATCCCCTGACACAGTTGGACTCACATGTGTTTTTCCTACACATAGCTCTTTTTCCCCTTCTATTTGAATTTATATTTAGTTCTAGAGTTGATAGGTGTATGTCTGAGAGGCTTAAATCTTAGCTGTCCATGTGCCAGCTGGGCCATGAATCTCCACAGAGTTGCAACACCTACTCCCAGTTCATTGGAATTACCCAGGACAACTAACAAGGAGATGGTGATGGTCAACAACCATCCCAAGGAACAGAGGGAGTCTGCAACTACAAGTAAGATAGCCCCATCCATTTGGCCCATTTGATCTAAGCCCCCTCTCAATTAAAATTGGAATGGGTATCACCATCCCAGTATCCTCGGGATTGGCAAATTAATGATGGACTAGAGTAGATTTACTGTTATTCTACTATAGACTTATTGTGATTATAGTAATGGAAGAACATTTATTGATGTGGAGGCAATGGCCACTGGCAATTCTGATGGGATGGAGAGGGAAAAACAGGTGGAATATGGGGATATTTTCAGACTTGGGAATTTTCCTGAATGACTGAAACAACAGTTACAGGTCATTAAATGCCTTGTCGTTACTTACAAAATTATGTCTGAAAGAGTGTCAACTACAATGTAAACTATAATCCATGCTTAGTGGCAATGCTCCAAAATGTGATCATCAATTGTAACAAATGTACCATACTAATGAAAGATGTTGTCAGTGTGGGAAAATGTGGAAGGGGTCAGAAGTGAGTCATATAGGAATCCCCAATATTTTGTAACATTTATGTAATCTAAGTATCTTTAAAAATTTTTAAAAATATGAATTTAGAAAGAATATAGAGCAGGGAAAAGTGTTTGGAAACACAGTAAAAAAAAAAAAAAGATCTGTACTTGTCTATGAATGTAGAAAAATATCACAGGGGCCCATCCTTCCTCTTCAGAGTTCTGTCACACCATGCCACCATTCACTTTGCACTGTGACCTCAGGAGACTACTTAGGGTTATCAAAATGTCTTGAGCCATTTTCTACCTCCTAACAATCAATTTTTAGCTATACATTTGTTTCAAACATAATTTCCCAGTTGAAATCTTCCTGAACCTCCTTTTTATAAAATTTCCCTGTCTTTCTTGTACTGAAAAAATACTTCATCCTAGCTTGGAAGACAATCAATTGCATCACTTGTAGCTGGTTGCACGAATTGTTCACACATTCTTCTTCTCTCTGTACCTACACATTTCAATGTGACTTTTCAAATATGTTCATGAAGACTTTCATCACCCCTCAATTGGGAACAATATTATGATTCTTTAGTCATTGGGACAGTAACATCCCAGATAAAACAGAGAATGTAATGTACTTGTACATTGGTTTTGCTCTCTTCCTGCTTTTGAGGCCTAAAAATCCATGTGACTGAGTCCTGAAAGGCTTGCTTGATGTGGATACCATACAGAGAAATGATATAGCAGTTGCAGTTGAGTTGATTTTAGACCAGCCGACCAACAGCTGACCTGACAGCAAATTGCATATACATTTCAGTGCAACTGAGCCTGGACCAGAAGAACATCAAATCACCATTTTGTGTGTGGTAAATGATTGTTGTTTTAAACCTCTACATTTGGGGTTAATTTGCTAAACAGCAAAAGATAATTGAAATATTTTTTAAAATTTCACCCTGGGTGTAGGAGGGTGCACACTGCAAGCTCCCAGAGCAAGGCGGATTGGGGACGGGTCCTGCCCGGGGGTCTGTGCTTTGCACACGTGGAGTGAGAGGCTTGGGACATCTATCTGCGCGGATCGGTGGCGTGGACTGAACGGTGGAGATTCGTGAGTTTTGAGGCTGCCGGTGGAGGTTGGCACAGGCGGCTGAGCCCCGCGGTTAGGGAAAAAAAAATAAAATGGCAATTTTGAGCCACGGGCGGGGTGAAAAAGTTTTATTTTCTGGGGATCTGGCTGCCTGGCGCCCCTTGGACCTTGTGTGAATAGAGCAAACGAGCTAATCAGCATCCAGTGAACCGGAGGGGGGATTTTGGTCGGGCAACGCAGCTGATTTCCCTAGCCACCAAGGGATAAGACCCGGGCCGCTGCGGAGCCAGGAGAAGGGACACTTCCCAAAAAGGGAGGGTTCGGTTGGAAGACAGGGAAGGGTATTTTATATTTTTAGACATTGATCTGGCTGCCTGCACTGCCCCATAGCTTTGGGGAGCAGATAAGCCTACGTGAAGCAGCATTAGGCTGAGAGCAGACACGAATCTGCATTCAAACTGATTTACTGAGCAGCCTGGTGACACTGGAGCTCGGCGCCAGAAGGGGTGGAATCCGCCATCTTTAGCACTCCTCACTGATTAACATCAGAGCTTCAGCTAACCTGGGGAGTCCGGAAAGTGGGACGTGCTTGATTAATTTCCACGGGCCCAGCTAGGGTCCCTTCCGTAAGGGGGTTGGTCTAGAGGAGGAATTATTTTGGGTTCTGCATTTGGCTAAAAAAAAAAAAAAAAAGTGAGGTCACCTCAACAAATGAAAAATAAATTCTTTTTAATTTAGTTTAAGAGCTAAAAGCTGCTTCAGGACCTGCATATAGAATCCTGTGGGGAAATTCATTGATAAACACAAGTAGGCAGGAAAGATCCACGTGGACCCTAGGGGAATCATTGACCCGCATTAGCTCTGTTTGACTGCTTGCCTGTGTGGATCTTTGGTTTCTCTGTGTTACTTTCTGGTCTATTGCTATTATTCCCATTTTCCTCCCCCCTTCCTTTTCCCTTATATATATATTTTTTTAAATAGGTGCTGCCAGCTGGTCGCTTATTTGCTGGGCTTCTTATTCAGTAATTTCCCACTCGCTGTATATATTGATTCTGTATTACAAACTATCGCTTATCCTTCCTGCATCTTTCTGCCTTCTGTTTTCTGTTGTGGCTCTTAGAGACAACATTTTTTCATAGGCCCACAATTTAAGGGTGTCAATTTCTATCCCAACTATTTTGTTTTCTTCTTCTTACTTTTTTTTATTAGTATTAACTTTTTCCTTTCAGACCTTTCTCTACTATTTCTCTCCCTCTTCATAATTCTAGCCTTCTAAATCACTATATATATATATATACCTCCATTTGTTTTCCCAGTCCATTGTAGGAACTCCATATTTTTTCCTAGTACTCTACACTGCATACTCAAGTAAAATATTCATCTCATTAAGTCTCATTTTGCCCCTCTTCTAACTCTTATCAATATTTCTATTATCCTGCTGCCTTCCTTACATCTTTTGATTCCACTGGCCCTAACATTTTGCCTTCAAGGGAACATAGAAAGAAGCAAGGAAATAAAATAAGAAGAAAAACTGCCAAAGAGAAAACTTAACTCACATGCAGAACCAAGAGCTAAATAAAATTCTAGAGCATAGAGAAAAGCTAATCAACTGAACAATCCCATCAAGATAATATGATGACCAGAGGGCAACAGAAAAATACAAATGACTCTGAGAAACTGGAAAACATGGACCAGTCCAGTGCACAAAATAAAAACCAGGAAGCAATGAAGTACATCGAACAACTAATCAAAGCTAACCAAACAAATATCATGGACCAACTTAAAGAACTGAAGGAAGAGATTAAGGATATAAAGAAGACACTGGGAGAATATACTGAAGAAATAGCTAAAATACCTAAAAAGGTAATGGATATGATGGCGAACAAAGACACAAGTCAAGAAATGAAAAAGACACTGGACTCAATGGCAGCAGAATTGAACAGGCAGAGGAGAGAATTAGTGATATGGAAGACAATACACTTGAAATCAAAGAGATTGTAGAAAAGATAGACAAAAAGATAGTAAAAATCCAGTATTGTCTCAGGAAATTAACCGATAATGCAAGACGCACAAACATATGCATTATGGGCATCCCAGAAGGAGAAGAGAAGGGAAAGGGAACAGAAGGAGTGTTGAAGGAAGTTATGGCTGAAAACTTCCCAACTCTATTGAGAGAGATGGATGTGCAGATCCAGGAAGCACAGCGCACCCCAAATAGTATAAATCCCAACAGGCCAACTCCAAGACATATACTTGTCAAATTGTCCAATGCTCAACACAAAGAGAAAATACTCAAGGCAGCAAGAGAAAAGAGAAGCATCACATACAAGGGAAGCACAATAAGATTAAGTGCTGATTTCTCAGCTGAAACCATGGAGGCAAAAGACAGTAGTATGACATAGTCAAAACACTAAAAGAAAAAAACTTCCAGCCACGAATTCTCTATCCAGCAAAATTGGCATTCAAAAATGATGGAGAGTTGAAAATATTCACAGATAAACAGCAATTAAGAGAGTATGTCAAGAAGAAACCAGCACTTCAAGAAATACTAAAGGAATCTCTACAAGTTGAAAGGAAAAAACAAAGGAGAGAGAGTTGGAGGAGAGTTTAAAAACAACTGAAACTCAAAAAGAGAAACAAAACAACATATGACATACATTAACAGAAAGAAAAAATGACTGAAGTAAGAAATTCGTTACGAGTAATAACACTGAATGTTAATGGATTAAATTCACCAATCAAAAGACACAGATTGGCAGAATGGATAAGAAAATATGATCCATTTATATGCTGTCTACAAGAAACCCACCTTCGGCCCAGGGATTCAAGGAGGCTGAAAGTGAATGGCTGGAAAACCATTTTACAAGCTAACAATAGCCAAAAAAGGGCAGGAGTAGCTATTCTAATATCAGCCAAAATAGACTTTAAATGCAAAACTATTGTAAGAGACAAAGATGGACACTACATATTAGTAAAAGGAGTAATCTCTCAAGAAGAGAGAACAATCATCAACATTTACACACCTAATAGAGGTGCCTCAATATACGTGCGGCAAACTCTGAAAAAACTAAGCGGAGAAATAAATTCCTCCACAATTAGAGCAGGGGACTTCAACACACCAATATCATCATTAGAAAGAATATCTAGGCAGAGAATTAATAAAGAAACTAAGGCACTCAACAATACATTAGATGATTTGGACTTAAAAACATACACAGAACACTACACCCAAATACAGCGGGATTTACATTCTTCTCCAGTGCACATGGAACATACTCCAAAATACACCACATGCCAGGCCACAAAACAACACTCAATGAATTCAGAAAGATTGAGATTATACAAAGTAATTTCTCTGACCACAACGGAATGAAGTTGGAAATCAATAAGGGCCAGAGAAACAGGTTAGGCACAAGGATATGTAAGTTAAACAGCACACTCTTAGACAAACAGTGGGTCAAAGAGGAAATTTCAAAAGAAATCAGTAACTACCTTGAAACTAATGAAAACAACAATACAACATAGCAAAACCTATGGGATGCAGCGAAAGCAATCCTGAGAGGGAAGTTCATAGCCATAAATTCATATATTAAAAAAGAAGAAAGAGCTAAAATTGAAGACCTAACTGCACACTTGGAGGAATTGGAAAAACAACAACAAACTAAACCTAAAGGAAGTAGAAAACAGGAAATAACCAACATTAGAGCAGAACTAAATGAAATAGAGAATAAGAAAGCACTGAAAACAATAAACAAAACCAAAAGCTGGTTCTTTAAGATTACCAACAAAATTGATAAACCCTTAGCCAGACTAACAAAGAAAAAGAGAGAACAGATGCAAATACATAAAATAAGGAATGAGCAAGGTGATATCACTACTGACACCACAGAAATAAAGAGTATCATAAGAGGATACTTTGAAAAATTATATGCCAACAAGAATGACAATTTAGAGGAAATGGACAAGTTTCTAGAAACCCACAAACAGCCGACATTGATGAAAGAAGAAATAGATGAACTCAACAGCCCAATTACAAGTAAAGAGATAGACTCAGTCATTAAAAACCTCCCAACTAAGAAGAGTCCAGGACCAGATGGCTTCACAGCTGAATTCTACCAAACATTCCGGAAAGAGCTAACACCAATTCTACTTAAGCTCTTCCAAAAAATAGATGTAGAAGGAATATTACCTAACTCATTCTATGATGCCAACATTACCCTAATACTAAAACCAAATAAAGATACCACAAGAAAGGAAAATTACAGACCAATTTCTCTAATGAACCTAGATGCTAAAATCCTTAACAAAATACTTGCTAATTGCATTCAACAACATATCAAAAGGATTATACACCATGACCAAGTGGGTTTCATCCCAGGTATGCAAGAATGGTTCAATATAAGAAAATCAATCAATGTAATACACCACATAAACAAACTGAAAGATAAAAATCACATGATCAGGGAAGCGGCTGTGGCTCAATCAGTGGGGCTCCCGTTTGCCATGTGGGAGGCTCTGGGTTCTGTTCCCGGGGCCTCCTGGTGAGGGTGGGACCGCCCGTGCGGCATGGTTGGCTGACCCAGCGAGCGCAAACAGCAAGGGGGGGATAAATGAATAAATAAATAAAATTATTAAAAAAAAAAATCACATGATCATCTCTATAGATGCAGAAAAAGCATTTGACAAAATACAGCAATCTTTCCTCATAAAAACACTACAAAAGATAGGAATAGAAGGAAACTTTCTGAAAATGATAAAGGGTATATATGAAAAACCCAAAGCTAACATCATTTTCAATGGTGAAATCCTAAAGCTTTCCCTCTGAGATCGGGAACAAGACAAGGATGCCCACTATCACCACTCCTATTTAACATTGTCTTAGAAGTACTTTCACGAGCACTGAGACAAGAAAAGGACCTAAAAGGCATCCAGATTGGAAAAGAAGAAGTAAAAATTTCATTATTTGCAGATGACATGATCCTATACATAGAAAGCCCTGAGGCATCGACAACAAGGCTTCTAGAACTTATAAAGGAGTTCAGTAATGTTGCAGGCTATAAGATCAATGCTCAAAAATGAGTAGCATTTCTGTACACCAATAACCAGCAAACTGAGGAGGAAATCAGGAAAAAAATATCATTTACAATAGTAAACAAAAGAATCAAATACCTAGGAATAAATTTACCTAAAGATGTAAAGGACTTATATACAGAAAAC